>VXAY01001857.1:611267-678819 GCA_013399855.1 Oxyruncus cristatus
GCCTCCGGTCCTGGCCCGGCAGGGAGGAGCAGGGACAGTCCTGAGGTCGACGTGCAGCAGAGAGAGAGAGAGAGATTTCCAGCTCCAGCCGATCGGAGCTGTCGCCCCAGAGATAATAAAGAAAACTTCCAAGTGCTGCAAATCTGATTTAGAGGAACTGTAAATCCTGAAAGTAAAGAAAAGACTTTTCTCCTCCTGGACTGATACAGGGGGGAGGGATAATTTTGTAAATACATAACATTTTCTTCATAAGAAAACCTAGTTAGAATTGTTGTATATGTTATTCTTTAGTTTTTATCCTGCTAGTAATAAATTCAATATTATTCCCCCACCTCGGGTCTCTTTTGTCTGTATAAAACTTCTCTCATCTTATAGCAATTGTGTAAAAGGTGTGAAAAAAATCGGTCCAGAGTAAGGCCAAGACACAGCTGCAGAAGTGACCTCCCCGGGTGTCCCAGCAGCCTCGCCAGGGCAGTCAGGAGCAGGAATCACTTCATTTTTACAGAAAGATTTCCTTTTTTCCACCATGCTTTCCCTTTCCTTTGCCTATTCTAAACCACGGGAATTACTGGTTTGGTTTCTCCTTTAAAGCAAAACTCGAAAACGGAACCATTTGCTGGGCGGCCCTGTGGTAATTCACCCATCACAAAGAACAGAGAAGCCCAGATGGAGGAGAGGAAAACTTTCTACATTGCACAACTTTGTATGACACCTATTTACAGTGAGAAGGAAAGTGGTGTCTCTTCCCCTAATCCTCCCCCCGCCCCCTCCTCGTTTCAGTAGCCAAGCCTTAAGTGCATGAAGTTGCTTTACTTCCACACATCTGTTGGCAAATCTGGAAGGCTGTCACATAATTACTGGAGGTTAAAATAGCAGGGCTAGTAATAGAGATAGCAAACGAAATCTTGTTTGAGAAATCTCTGTATTCCTTCTGTCATGCAGAATCAACTTTATCAGTCATTAGCTTTGTAACCTAAGCTGCTTACCACACCTGTGGGCTTTCAAATGGAACCAAAGGAGTTAGTTTTGACCTTTAAATGACTGGGAAAAGGGCACTCGAGAGACATTTTCTCTGTTGCGTGATTGTGGTGCAGAGAAATTTGTGCTAGAGTTCTGCCAATTTACTAAAGTTGGAACTCCTAGAAGGGTGTTCACTGTCAAAGCCCCTTGACTCAGAAATTGAATGCCCCTTTAGCTTCCCAGACTGGATTTATTGATTCTTCTGTGATGATATTAGACTGCCTTCTCTACTAGAAAACTGAAGGAAGCTTTTGAACATTAAAACTGGTGTTGATATTTTGAGCAGCTTAATAAAGACTATTGCTTTGTGATTCTTACAGGCAGTTGACTCCATATTTTAGTAAAACTTTGTGATACCAAAATAAAGCACAGTAAGATTTAATCTTATTCTTTCAGACTCCATAAGCAGAAAACATTCATACACAATTAGAATAAAATTGTTTAGGGTGAAGAAAGCATTTCTTTGATTGGGAACATGGTATGATAGAGAAACAAGTGCAAAGCTATGTGTTTTAAAGAAACTGGAACAAGTCCTGCTGCAAGTTTGGATTTGGGGTCTAAGAAGAGATGAACTGTGTCATTAGAGAAACAGCAGCAAAAGTTCCTGTTGATGAGGTAGTCTACTAAGTGATGTGTGAACTAGCAAACTACTCTCTAGATGCTGAGATATGTATTAGTATCTGTCCCCCAGCTGCCTAAAAAGTAAATGCCAGAACAAAATTGCTTTAAGAGCCAATTTCATGTCACTCATTACTTGCAAGTAAATTCTGCATCTTCCCAGCACTGAGATGCAGGCAGGAGCTCTTGGTATACGTAGAAAGAATTACCTCAAGCCAGGTGAACACAGAAATGTCCTTCTAGCCAAGCTACTGGGAGTGTAATGCATCCCCCTAAAAAGTTAGTGTTACGTTCTTCCTCTGTGCTTCCTGAAACAACCAGCCCTTAATGTGTCAACCAACCTGACAATAACTCTCATCTTGGGCTGAGAAAGCATTTGACTCCTACAGGTTAGTTTCAAATCTGAAATCTGAAAACACAAAATATAATTTAGGTCAAGAAGGCTCCTCTAACATTTGTCATTTTAAGCTTCACTGCTCCTTTCATGACAGTTGGCCTTCGTACACGCACGCTGATGTTTCACGAGTGATGCTTTTAGGGACATGGTTTAGTGATGGACTTGGAAGTGTTTGATTTACTTGGATTTGACGATCTTAAAGGTCTTTTTCAACCTAAACAATTCTGATTTTATTCTAAGTGATTTTAGGTGTAGGTTTCAATTTGACAGCTGACAAATTTTCAGCTTATCAGCTTATGGGTCCTTCCCCTCTGGAAATCCAAACAACGGTACCTTATTTAAGGCTATGAGAAGTAGGCAGAGTGATGTAACTGTTTACTACTTCATGACAATATCCAAACTGTATTTTGTCACCTTATAAATGATTAAATTGAAAAATAATTAAAATAACAAGCAAAATAATGGAATTGCATCTTTAAGAAACTATTGCATCCTTAAATATGTTTCTTGTTTCTGTGATACATTTACACCTCTTAGATTTTCTAAATTTAAAAATACCTTTGAAATATTTTACTCAACTCTCTGTGTAACTGCCAGTGCCAGTAACTTCATCCTGTTTGGTAGCTGCTGTTACAATTTCATATCTGCTTTCATAAATCAAAAAAAAATTCTGAGATAAGTTAATCACTTCAGTTACATTTAAAACTATTTGTCTTACTCAAACTGATGTAAAAAAAAGCACGTAGAAATGTCCATATTCTAAATTATTAGAAGCATTTCAAAGATTTTTTGACACTTCAATATCTAATACAAGTTTACTGTCAGAAAGGATTGCCATGAAGTCTAATGAGCCCTTATGGATCAAGATCAAGGAACTGGAAAATTATGGTTATTTCCTTACAAATGGACAAATCAGGTGGTCTTTCTTGTTTCACAGTATTTTCATTATGCAAGCATGTTTAAAATCAGGCATTATAGTCTTCTTTCCATTACTTTAATTTTCTATTGGCAGGGAAAAATGTAGTTTGAAAAAAATGCACTGCCTTTTTTATCTATGGTCTCTGAAACTTTACCAAAACTAGTAATGATAATGTTTACATTCACTACAGCTCGGTAGTTTGTGGAAAGACAGTCAGTGCTTGGCTGGAATACAAGTGTTTCCAGTTGTACTTAAATATTACTATTACAAAACAAAACAAAACCCTTAAAAATTATTTAGTAATTCAAAAATACACTTTACTGCATGATTCTACAGTGTTTCCTCAGTGGTTCCAACTTTGGCTCATAAAAAAACCCCAGACAGATAAAATTCATAAGGAGCAGTTAAATCTTGACTCAAAAGAAACTTTGAAGGCAGTTCAAAACTAGAGCTGTAAGGTCTCTGTTTAATACTGTTTCATCTGCAACTGAACCAAAAACTTCAATTATAATTTTTGACCAGATCAAACTTAGTTTTAAAAGTTCTAATTTCTTTCTTCTCATCCTAACCTTTGCAAAGTAAAGGCTTATCCCTTCCTAATGTGTTCCAGTTGATATGAAATTAAATGTGAAAAATTAAAGCAAAGGCACTGAGAGTCCAGACTCACAAAACTAGAGAATCTGATTTACAGTATCTCCAGGGCTGGGAAAATTAAACTGGAGAAAATTAAAATCAGAGACCGTTCTTGAACTCGGTAGTTAAAATATAATCTGCAAATACCACCTCCTGCTATTATTTTTCTTCTCACCCCCCAAGAAGAAATACTACTTTTGCTCATCTTAACATGCATCTCACATCTCTCCCTCTCAGAATGAGAAATCTTTTACTACTTGCTCTGCACCATATTCCTCATTACAAAAGTGGACAATGTGAGAACAACTTTCAGTGAGAAAAACTTTCAGTGAGAAAGTTGCGTTGGCTTCCTAATTATAAAGGTCAAAGTTTGTGAAATAATATCTATATTATGAGATACCTTTTTAGTGAAAAACCTTTTTAGTTCCCCCTAAAATAAGGAGAAATAAAACACAGCCACAGCTTCCAGACTCTCAAGACAGTTTTAGCTTGTTTTATCACTAGTTTGCAGCCATCTCTGAGTTCCTCTGCATTAAAATTGTTCATAAACTTCCCTGAAGGTATGTCTACGCTGAACATAAAATGTGTCTAGAAGTGACACTGAACACTGAGTCATCCCAGATCATTCACACTACCTGTTACTTTGATCCCGGACTCTATTCTGGAATGAACAAACTATCTCTTCACAAAGTAAAACCCATGTCCATTTTTTGAGACAATTTAGTCTCAGGTCTGCTCTCAAGACACAGTACAGGTGACGTTACAGGAAACTGCCTCCCATCACCCAAAAGAGTCTCTCAAAACCACCTCGGCGTATTTTGCTTCCTCAGGCACACTCCAGCCACAGCACAGAGCACCACAGACTTTCATTCATAATACAAAATAAGAAGTTGGTCAGCAAAAAAAGAGCCCTCATATTTTATGCAGTGTGACCTTAAGCAAGAAAAAAAAAGCTTGTGCCTATGGACTCAAACACTGTAAGAGGTGGAGGAGACCCAGAGCAAGTGACTTGTAATGTGCATGAGACCAACATGCACCAGAGAGTCTGACCCATCACAGTATGAGCTCCCTGTGAAGTATTGGCCCCAGGGCACGGGATTACTCCTTGTCCTTTTTACAGCTGCAGTGCAGACTTTCCTTGGAGAATTACCAAAGAGTAGGAACCAGCTGAAGAAAAGTACTCAAACTAAACCACCCCATAAATATTGGCTTAACCCAAATATTTGCTTTCAGGGCTAAACTGTTTGCCAGCTCTGTTGACTCTTCATCAGCTGAGGATTCATTTTCCATGGAGAGTCCTTAGGTGGTGGGATCAGACAGCTATGTTAGCCACCCAAATTACCTGACTGGAGTCGACCATAGTTTTTTTTTTCTATTCCCCTTACCTAGTGCCCTTCCCATGAAGGCTAGGGGAAAAAAAAGCTAGGCCACATGCAGCCACTGGAGTCAAGGAAGGTGAAAAATTCTCCCAGACTTCACTAAATCAATTTTGTGTATTAACTTGTCCCCGCGGAGAACACCACACAGCACGTACACATGCATAACCATGAGAACACTGCATTAGTATCAACCTGGTTGTTTTTGTAGATAAATTGAATGAAAAAGTCACTGACTTTTGCACTGAGTTGTTACCTTTCCAGCACTGGTCTAAAGCAATATAGAAATGCTCTCCCTCTTCTAGTTTCAGATGGTCATCTTGTCTTGCATTGAGACGTGATATTTCTAGAAGTGCCTACTGATGTTTATTTATTCTCCATTTTAAAATTAAATGTATTCCTAGCTAGCAATCTATAAACTGCTCTAATGATTTCTAGTTAAATAAAAGTATTTTTTCCAGCTATTATTATTATTATTATAAGCATTTTGTAATACAGGTGACAAAAATCTCTTTTAAAGAACTATTCTTTATATTGTCAACTTTATATGTTACCAGTCATTTGTGATTGATTATTAGTCCTTACATTGGTTAACTAAATCTAATATCAAAAATCCATTGAGAGCAAATGCCCACAAATTCATCAGTGGCGTGTGACCATAACATGTCTTTCAGCACGGAGGTACAGGAAGGTTAAATTCAGTTGATTTAATTTCAAACAATTTTTCTTGAGATTGCAGTAAAAGTTTAATGATGGAGAGATTTTAGAAGGAAAAAGGTGTGGAAAATGAAATTAAGCTGTCCTTAGAGACTGAAAGCTCACAGAATTTTGAAGAAGAGTTCAGCAGTTGTCAATGCCAATAGAATTTAATGGAGTAGATACAAAGCAAAAGACAAAATCAATACCAAGGTGCTTGTGCTTCATTCCTTTGTAGTTGTCAAACGTTTGAAGTTGTTAAATAATGACTTATAGACTAAGAATGTCTACTTTGACATTTCCTTAATGCCATGTCAAGAATCCAGCTACTCACACTCAAAAAAAAAAAAGTTTCTATTATAGGGAAAAGAAACTCAACCTCAGAATGATATGATGTGAATTTACACCACCTGAGCCTTCAGACTGTTTTTGTACAGTGCAAACAAAATAATTAAAAAGAAAAAAAGTTTTAATTTCTTTCTTTCAGACAGACACATATACAGAACACGAGGATCACTTTGTAGGCTCAAATCATTCTGCAACCGACAGAAGATCATTCTTTAAGGATTCTCCATTGAATTGCCTCTCTGAAGCATCTCTCACCCAACCCTGTGAGTCAGTCAATAACAGAGGCAGGGTGGAAAATGGCCTAGTCAGGGAGGAAATGGCCTCAAGTCGCACCAGGGGAGGTTCAGATTAGGCATCAGGAAACATGTCTTCACTGAAAGGGTGGTCAGGAATTGAAACAGGCTGCCCTGGGAAGTGGTGGAATCACCATACCCAGAGGTATTTAACAAATGTTTAGATACAGTGCTTGGGGACATGTCCTAGTGGTGAACATGGCACTGCTGGATTATGGTCGGACACAAAAATCTTAGAGGTCTTTTTCAACCTACACGGTTCCGTGATTCACCTTTTACAAACCTCATACAAACCCACGGTCCCTCCACGAGAACCCAGAGCATTCCAAACTGTGGGACAGAGAGACTGTTCCCTTCCCACTGTGTGCCTGCTCCCCACCCAGTGAAGCTGGTACAACTTGCGTCCCCACCTCCCAGCCTGGGATGTGACACAGATGAAAGGCTAAACAAGTTTGGCTTCAGAAGGAAGCTACTGCTCACTGAGCAGCAACTGGGTGCTGTGGAGCTGGGGCAAGTCAGCCCAACGGTGTAAAGCAGGAAGGCCAGGTGAATAAATCAGAATGCAAATGAACCCCACTTCTCCAAGGCACAGGTGAGAAGCACTATGGCTTTGATTCATGACTCTCACCTGATTAAGCTGCAGCAGCTGAAGAGTTTACTGTCCCACCCCCCAGCCCAATTAGGCAGTCAAAATAAACCAACACTTTGCAGAACTTAATTTCTTAACTTGTTGCAGCTGAATCCTGCAGGGATTGTGAATCAGACCTCTCAGATGCCATGGCTCATTGTCTCACCTCTAAACTCAAATGTCCTTTGGTTTACCCTAATACTACCATGGCTCTGGAGTAGAAATGTCAGTGTTCCATCCTCCCCACTCCTGGGACAGAGGCTGTTGACTGAGGGAGAGGGAGGACGGACACCAGCCAGATCCTCTTCAGCTGCCCAGCTGGAATCAGCAGAGCTCATGACTCAAAGTTCTTACTCTGACCCAGAAGCACCTTGTCTAGTTTAGGTTAATCAACTTTGTAAATGTAGCTTAGGTGTCAAACTTTAAATTCACCTTCTAACTCACTCTGTATTCATCCCTTTATGAGGAAATACCTGTGAAAGTAGCATTAATCATTTGAAATTTACATCAGAGTAAAAACAATGTTTACATTTTATAAATACTACTGTTTCTATTAGCAATTAAAAACAAATATCCTTTAAAAGGCATTGCACAAGAATATCAAATTAAGGGAACTGAAACATCACTAAGATTCAATTCTGAACCATCCTGCAGAGAAGATCAAGGTTAAAACTAGTCCCTTCATTACCTCAAACAGCCAAGGAGGAAGCAAAAGCAAAGCTGCAAAACATTTTTCCAGCCTTCTGTGTGCATTTAATACCGCTGGTAGAACCTTGTAACTCTGACAGCCATTTTATTCCTTCACATATTTATGGAATACTGAGGCGAACAGATTAGGCAGATTTATTTCTTTTCAAGGTCACTCCTTTAGTGATCTGAAGCTAAAGCAAAACCTCAGACTTTCAGAGTATTCTTGTATTCTGATAATTTGGATATTTAATGGATTTTAATTTAGACAAAACAGGCAGGATATTGGAAGATGAATATCTTTTTGGGAAACCAATCACTTAATGCTGGAATTGGTAAGTGTGGGCTGCGTTTTGTCTCCATGACTTGTCAGGCTACGATGGGTCTTCATTACAAGTGCTCTGTAAAGGGTTTGAGCTGGGATTTCCTAAAAAGCTGTTACAGGGTTCAGACAGAGGTACTGAAAACAGAATTGGCATAATTGAAATTCAACGTGGGGCTGATTTTGTGTTTTGGATTCCTGAATTTCATTAGGACTATTCATTTTTTCCATGACAACACATAATTAAAACAAACACTTCCAGACACTGCTGCATTGAAGGTGGGGTGTTTTTTTTTTCTGCTACTGAAGTCTCACTTTCCTTTTAGGAAATTTTGTAGAAAGACAAACCGATGGAAAGGAGCCTCCAGAGGATATTTTGTCCGCCAGTAACGTGTATGGATGAGATGACTTGCTGAGCAAAACCTTGTTAACAGCTTTCAGGTTTTAAAGAAAAGTAGGAGGGGGTTTAGTTTGCCTGCTGCTTGCTTTAAGAAGGTACTGTATAATCAAAACAAGATCTCCCACAGGAGAGATTCTTTCGCAGAAAAGGAAGGAAGGAAGGCATTACCCCAGACATTTGATACAGAGGGTATGACAAGAGGAAGAACAAAGGAACATTTCGATGCCTCTTATTCTTGCTGTAGCAAGTGCTACAAGGAATAGCAGGCAGGTTAGAGGGCACTGCTGCTGAAGCATCTACTTAAGCAGAAGGACAGTGGTAGCTGGTGCAGGAGATGACAGTTGCAAGGCCTCTATGTCCTCATCCCACGCCACCCACTGTTAGGCAAAGCTTGGAAATATTCCAGTTTCTCAGCTGGTAAGGACAGGTCTCTATTGTGTCTCACAGTAAACCTAATTTTTGCTGCCATGAACTCTTTGAGGCACTTCTTCAATTTCATCCCTGTAGCTTCCAGAAAACAACCCCGTACCAAAGGTAACTTATACGCAGTGATGCTGCTCCAGAGGCAAGAACAGACAGTTTGGGGTCACACACAGATAATTACATTTCCATATTTTCTAATTTCGTGCTTTGTCACTGGGATCTTGTTGCCTGTGCCAGTGTTTTGGTGCCAGTCAACAGATATTATGAAGAGTATGTGATGATTCAGTTGACCATTCAACTAATCCAGCTCTGATATCACCAGTTAGAGTCCTATAGGAGATTACATGTTCAGGGAGTAAAGGAATGCAGTTATATCAGAACCGTTACACACGAGACTTGAAAAGTTCCACATTTTGGAAGTGCACAGAAATAAGTGCCAGTGGAGCTGTTACTTTCTCACGGAAAGGTAGCAACCTTATGGGTTTCTGGTTAGGCTGTGGAGCAGCACAAGCAAGGGAAACATTTTGAGTCTTAAACCGTCGTATAAAATGCTTGTTTATCAAAGCTATTAACTGAAATAAAGTAAAATTGAAACACTGTAAGCTATCTGATCTCTTGCTTTCATCACTGGCTAGCAGCCAGTTAATTACAGCAAGTTAATAATATATTAAATTTTGTTTGCTCAAGTTATCGACAATTTTCATTTGGTGCAAATATTCAGGTTTTGTAGCAGCTGAAGCAGCTATGCTTTATCTTTGCCTTATACAGTTTGCAAAGCCAGTAACTGTATAATGTAGTGTGACTATATCATGTGGAAAAACGGCACAAAAGCAACTCTGACAATGTCAGGGACAAACTTTTAATCTGTGACAAAACTATGCTTTAACTTACACATTATAACTCATATTTTTGTAATGCCCCAAATAAAAATATTTCTACACTAATTATAAAAGACAGGCACGTATAATAACAGGTAATTTGCCATTGCAGACAAAAACCTCTGGAATGGGCTAGAGGCTGAACATTATTTCAGATCACTATGCCTGGGTTTGACTGAGAACATTGAATTGGAAACATTTTCCCATAACTGTCCTCGAGAAAAGGTTTTATATACCCCCCAAAGGGAAGAAACCTTACAAATCTAAGAGTTACCGAAAACCCCAGTGGACTCTTTAGGAAAAAACATATCAGGTTTCAAGAGAATGAGCTAAACAATAGATAAAAAGGGGTTTATCTGCTCTGCTGACCAGGATGACAGATCTTTTCTATGTACTTTACTCTGGTTCAGAAACCTATGCAAACACTAAACAAAACCACAATTATATGACATAATTGAGTTCCACAAACGAGCACTGTAATTTGATTCTGGAATGTTAAACATTTCATTTGTTATTATAAATATCCAAAGAAATAGTGTCAATGGAGTATTTTTGAACTTACAGGCACGGTGATCAGGCTTTTCACCAGCTCTTTTTGCACGACCTTTTGGTAGGGTTTGAATTTTATCACCGCATTTGCTTCTTCCTCCTCCAAACTCCCGATCTAGGATTCCCTGTTAGCCCCAGTGTATTCTTAGTTCTCCTCCTGCCTTGCAGTCGCTCCTGTGGCATGTTGTTGAGCCTGTCTGCTTGCCAGGATGCTAGTCCAGTCCCCCAGTTCCCTCATTTCTCCAGCCACAAACTCCCCTTGGCTGTGAAGTCGACTGCTACATTCAGACAAATCATTCCCAAATGCACCTCACCGACTCCACACAACCTGATATCTCCAGCTGCCAAGCAGCAAATGTGCATTTGATGATGGCTTAAAATGTAACAATATTCTGCCCCTGAAGTAAAATAAGGAATGCTAACAGTCTTTCTGTTTTATTTTAATGCTGTGTCTGTATTCAAAAGTCTCATTAAGCAGTGCTGCACTTTTCCTTCTAGAAGGATGCCTGTGCAATGCTTTTTTCCTGAGGGTTTAAAAAAAACATACATGAATCACCTTTGTTTGTGAGATTATCTCCAGGATGCTCCTTGTACAGTGCAGGTTTAGAAAATAATTTATATTTCATTTTCACAGATCTGCATTCCACCTGACAAAAAGAGGAACATAAAAAGGCACTGTTTGTCTGTATTATCGTGTTGTTTTGTTTGGCGCTTTTTTTTGTCACCTCCATATAGCATTGTAGACCTGTTATCCACTTGGGGCAAAACTTTTGGTGATATATGAAGACACCTCTAAATATTAAGAGAGTGCTGGATATGATGGCAAGTTTGAAGAGTGAAACAGAAGCTCTCTGGTAAGATAAGGTGAAGAGTTGACAACTCTGAGGAGACAGAGCTTACTATACTCAGTACAAGTATCCAGCTACTGTAACATTGAAATAAAGCTACCTGGAAGAGAGACAGATGTGTCCTGGGGGAAGAAAAAGAAGTTTAATTTACCTTATTCTTCTTAGGATACTAATACTATAAACATTATTACTATTATTAAGTGGGTGAACCCCATGCTTAAGCTTATTTAAGAAAGAGACTAAAATGCATTTGCTTTCAGAGTTTCAAGGTAACTGCAATCCACTCATTTGTCACTTCTGTTTTAACTACTCTCCTACCTGTTCAAACACAGTTCCAAAAGCTCATTTTACATTCCTACTACATGATAATTATCTGTTGAAATCTGTCTTTATGACCAGCAGGAGATAAAGTGCAATCACATTCATCCAGAAGCATTAAATTTCTTCCTTCCTTTCTGAGTACACTCTATAAAACCACAGTGAATTTTTACTTTAATTTTAGGGTAATTTTAATCTTTTGTGTTTCAGCTTCTTTATCACCCTAATGGGCCAGATCTGTTTTTGGAAGAAAACATCGACCTCTATCCACAGACTACTTCTCTGAGAATTCCCTAAAGCTACAGTTTTCTGTACCAGAGTAATACAATGTGTTTACTTCCAATTAATTGAACCAATTTTAAAGAGAGAAGAAAATAGATCAGTGAGGACAGTGTACCAAAATGCAGTTATTTTTGAATCATAAACTTAAAAAAAAAAGTCCCAAATTCTCTAAAATAACATGATGTATTATCTTGTCTGCAATAGATATCACTGAGAAGCTTTTTCCAAGACCTATGAGGTTTTCTTTTGCAATAAATACTTTTTTCGGATTAGGTTTTCCTAGCATCCAATATATGTTTGAAACAATGCATGAGTGTGTCTCTGTGAGCTCTCAAGTCACAAAAGATGGTATTTTATTGGCCATGAAATTTTTTCATGTCCCTGTTTAGACTTCAGTCTCATGTAGAAGATACGGAACCCATGCAGAACATGCTGGAGAAGAGGCAGACTAAACATTTACTGCAGTATTTAGTTCCGTGTGTTCCAGTTACAATATTCTGGAATTAAAAATGTTACTTCAAAAAGAATTCCTTATGTTCCAGTTACGGTACCTGGAAATCCAAAATATGAGTTCAGAATTTAGGGGTATTGCAGAAACTCTATGAGTTCACTACAAAACCAATTTCTCTACCACTGTATCTTCCACACTGTCTGATACTATTTACAAGTTTGATGACAAAACCAGTGCATATTAGGAAGGCATTAGTGTATTTTTTTTCCACTAGTAACAAATGCTAGTGGAGAATACAGGCACTAGGAGCTAAAATAAACTCAGCAGTATTAAAACTTCTGGAAAACCAGAATGTCTGGAGAAGAAAGTGTTGTTTGTACTGACTATGTAGTGGGAAAAGTATCTATTTTTACTAATTTTATCTACCTCTGAACCTCATGAATGAAAACTTGCATCATAGACTTAAATTGCCAAAACCACCATATCGAATCTCCAGTATTTTGACATCTTTAGGTAAAGTAATCTGGAAATAATTTGTTTCCATAATGGGGAAATGTGTTTGTTTAAACTGTGTGAATTTTAGTGTGCAGGGATTTTTTAAGTGGCAGTTTTGAATGAAACTTTTTAATGTACATAGTCACCAGAAAAGCATAGCTTGAATATCACAATAGCTATAATTTGCATTTGCATTACATAAAGGTGTGCTAAAACAGAGGTAAAAGAGAGTTTAAATTTGCCAGTTCCTTCTCAATTCAAGCTCACATTAAAATAAATACTATTAAAATAAAAATACATAAACTTCTTCCGTGTTCTCGAGTGCAAAAGGCAAAACACAGAGCAGCCTTTCAAGTATTACTGAATTTCTTTGACAGTGCAGAATTTCATATACCCCCTAAGCATGCAAAGGAGCGGGCAGCCAACCGAAATCCATGGTACCCAAAGACTCACAGCAGACTATAAATCCCCAGCCTACTGTGAAACAAAAACAGAGGATGAGACAGAATTAGAAAGACACAAAAACCATGAAAGAATGAGAAAAATCCGAGAAAGAGGTGGAAGGCAGGAAGGGAAGAAGGAAACAAGAAAATGGAGGAACGGAAGAGAGACTGAAGGAAAGAGAAAAGAGGGAAGGAAAGAAAAAAGAAAAGGAAAAGGAAAAAAAAAAAAAAAAGGAAGAAGGGAAGACTCAAAGAGGAAAAGACTACGAAGTGAAGCCAGAAATAGCTTATGTATCCCACAAGAATCTCATGACTACGTTAGAACTAATGGAAGCTTGCCAAGGCTGGCACAAAATTAGTAATGTTATCTTTCTTCTCCGTAGTGGTAGCCACCACAAGTAAAAGGTGATGAGAACTGGAAGCCTTCCCAGAATTTAATTTTCACAGGAAAGCACTCAGTAGATAATTCCATTAAATTCTAAAATGTTGGATAAGAAAAATATAATCCCAAGTTTAAATGGCATGTCTGTATAGAGTGTGCGAGGTGATTTATTTTTTTTTTAAATAGGGCAAAACAGTAAAAGAAAAATGGCTTAAGCGTCTGAGAACAGCCATCAAGGGTCTCAGGAGACAGAGAGGGAAATGGAGCAAATTTGGGTTCAGCATTCTCTTCTGAAACTTGCAGTGCTTCTCCTATTTAGAGGTGGCTTGTTTAAACATGGTGAAGGTAACATGCGGTGAAAGGATGCAGATTCTTACCAGAAACGTGTCAAATGGCTTAATAATGAATGAAATAGAATAGAAAATTCCTTAATATGTGATACTAAAAAGACAATCAATCGTATTTGCAAGTTGTAACAAATATCACGGTTTAGCTGCAAGATGTAATACTCCAGAAGGACTCTGCTGAATTTATTTTACCACTTGGTTCTCATTTTAACAGGTGGAAACCATAGATAGAGGAATTTAGCATTAACTAATTCCTCTATCTATTTATCTTTATATATTTGTGCCTGTAATGTGTTCAAGAACTCCTTAGTAAATAACACTGAATGGGAATATAAAGTATTAAGCCAGTAAACAAGTCCCGTTTCCACTAGTAGCACTCAGGTCTGCTGTGAGGTTGGGCAGCAGACGTTATCCCTGAGGAGACACTGGCTACTTGAAAAGCTGTGTTTGTAGAGAATCCATTGTAGGTTATATTTTTGGATAAAGCAGAAGATGAAGTTCCTCAGTAGTTTTCAAGTTCAAGACTATTTCTCAAAGAACAGCCCGACGTCTGTGCTTGTGTCCAGAGAGAGGTTTGTGGAGGAATTATTTTTTCTACCTTAAGACATAAAAAACATCTCCACAAACCAGTGCAAGATACTCAAACAATGCAAAAATTAGACTTTAATAATACAGTTCTATAATACTTTCATAATATAGTTTAAAACAAACAAACAAAGGCACAATAAAAACACCCAAAGCCAGAAACTTCTTCCTTAACAACATTCTAGGAAGAAAACATATATTAAAACATAATGTGCAGACTTACAGTAGAAGCTAGTGGTTTCTATTTTTCAAGAGAGACCTATTGCCTTTAAAACAAAAATCTATTTCCTCTTTTCTCCCACAAAAATTGACTCATTTTCAGTTGAATGTCCTTTCATTCGCCCCCAAGATTTGTTTTATAGTTAATAAATTGTACAACCCTAATGTATAAAAATTAGTCCTTAAAGAAAGTATAAAATACATATAAAGCCTGATTTTTTTTTGTTATATTACTACAATTACAATAAAATATAGTATTTACTTCTTAGTTAATAGATGTTATCTCCAGAAAAACTTGTAAAGAAAGTGCAAAGTAAGAAACTATTAACTGGGTTTGAATTTTGCAAGTCCTCTCAAAGCATAGCAAAATATTTAATGAATAATCATGAATTACCTCTAAAACCATCCTGTAGGTTAATTTTCTGTAATGACTTACAAATAAAGCACTTCTGCTTGAATTTAGAGTTTAAGGACTCTATATACTTCAATATTTCTGAAGTATAAAATAACCTCACTGAACAAGGGAGAATAATAGGTAGGGAGAACAAAGTCACATTTTCATGTGTCAAAGCAACAGAAAAGAAAAAAAATCAAAAAAAAGGTCATATGGAGATTTATCATATGTTCAATATCATACACATATGCAAAAACATACCATCAATGATATCTATGAAGGAAAATTTGATTTGTTTTTATCATCACAAAAGACTATAAATTAAAAGCAAATAAACTGCTGCCACTAAATTGACAGGGATACTTTTTAATTTCCTAAATTCAAAACTCTGCCTAACTTCAAACCACTGGATTAAAAAGCAAGAGGATATTTAAATATTTACAGTTAATACAATGTAGTAAGATATAATTAAACCAAGAAATTCTAAAAAAAAGGGCTTTAAGAAGTGAAAAGGTAGTATGATGATCACTACATATTTAGGTTAAATGGATGAAGACTGGTAGGTATCAATGGTTCAGAGATTCCTTTTTTTTAAATCTGGAGGAAAGGGGGAATAAACCTTTTCTACATTAACACAGGACAGAGTTTGCAGTAATTTTTCCACCTAATAAAACTACAACATCAGAGTAGTGCTGTGCACTGCAAGTTGGTTTGAATTTTTAATAGCAACATATTTATAAAGAGACAAGCCAGTAAACCAGTACCTCATCTTTAAGACCAATCTGTGACAAAAAACACTACAAGAGAAGCTGGTAAAACACTATCTTTTTTTTCTAATGAATGCACATTTCATTTTACACAGTGTTATACACAGCACAGACTGTAAAAATGTTTCCTTGACCAAGTTTTGATCAAACCATCTATTCAAATTCTGGTTAATTATACAGGAAAACTGGTGAGGAAACAGTATCTTCAGCAATTAATAGATGGAAGTTTTGAAAGCACATAAACGTTTTTACAGCAACAAGCTTCTAAATAGGAAGTATCCCTACAAATTAAAGTAAATAGGTTATTTTTTTCCAAACAAGGAAAAGTTGACTTTGTTTTTCAACTATGGCAAGAAAATTCCTCCCTTAAATCCTGTTCAAGAATTTGATTTATATCTCATAAATGGAAATTTTCATTTCTAAAGTTCAGTACGGCTGCAAATGTTTTGAGGACCCTTCTGAACAGAAGAGTAACAATTTGTTTTAGTGTAAAATAACAACAAATGTACCTTATTAATTACGCACTCTTTGCCCACAGTGAATATCCTCCAAATGCATTAAGGGCAATACCACACAATTCTAATTCCCATAGTTACAGAAAAAGATTATATTTGATAGCACAAACTATCAAATTCTTATGTAGATCTTCATGGGTTCTTCATAGGTTTATGTTCTTGAAAATCTAAGACTGGTAGGATTTCCTCTTCAAATTTCTGCCAAAAGTATCCCTTCCTTCATTTTATGCTCTATTTTTTCAAAACGTGTGTTTGAGGCACTTGTGTGTGTGGTGGGTGTAGATAAAATCACTAACACAGGTATGGAGAGTACTCAGTTAAAAAATAAACTATATCAGTTATTTCAAGGCTGAACCTTAGAAGAGCTGATCTGGTTATTATTTGTCTACCTCAGCATATACTAAATCTAAATCCTAATACAAGGAAGAGATAAAAAATGCCCTTCCTTCCTCCAGGATCCAAGAATGGAAACATGGAAAATAAATGAAAACCAGTAATTTCTGTAAACTATCTTCCTAGAAAATAGAGAAATCAAAATATTGTAATTTGTAAAGGTGAAATCTGCGCTGGAAAACAACCTTTAATGTAAAGAATTCAAAAGGTCCCATTGGCATTAATCAATACTTCTTAATAACCTTGTCATTCACTATGCAAGAACGGAAAAGTTTGAAAAAGTCAGTTTACATCACATGATGTGTACTTTTTACACCTTTATTTACACCTAACAGAGAAAAAACAAATAGTGACATTTGCTAAAACAGTAAACGATTAAAATTTCTAGAGTTTTTCTAAAAAAGATCATTATTAAGGAGGATCTGGGACCTGGAAACTTGAAAATCTGTCACATCAAGTACTTGCAGGTATATTTTCTGAGGACTGGAAAGAAATAGTATAGTAATGAGAAAGCCAGTGTTCCTGTTTTGTTGTATCCACTACCATACTGACTTCCCAAAACACTCTTCAGAGCATTAAGTTGTTGGATAACACAGAGCTCAGAAAAAAATATATTTTGTTATTCCTTGTATATCTAAATCCACTCTTAAAAGCTGCAAGGGCTAGAGCAAGGCTTATTGCACATATGAAATAAACACCTGGGACACCTCAAAATGTGGTGAAAGAAGCATTTTCCCACCTTAATAAAAAGCAACAACTTTGAGAATCAAATAATATCCTTTGTGCATGTGGCATTTGGGGTTTATCATCGTGGGGGTGGGGGAAAGGAGGAAATCACTTAAGAGTGAAATGATAAATCACTCTTATGCAAAATTAAGATGGTTTCAATGCTGACTTCTGCAAGGCAGAGAAAAGTTTTCAATTTAATTCTTTATAATTGCCTGCCTTAGTTAATACTGTTTCCTGACCCTTTACCATCAAAAATTGGAAAAAACAAGTCATCTTGCTGCCAGGGAGTAAAAAACACCGTGCACAGCAGAATACCAATTCAGCCTGCAAGGCTGGTACCATTCCCGCTTGTTGTCTTTTTTCTTCTTCTGGTGAAGTACATCCCTAATGAAGACTACAGAAAAGCACAGTAATTTGCTTTTCATATGAGCCTCTTCAGCTCACTACTATGCACAGCAAGGCCGACTGCAGCACTGCTGAAATGCTGGCATCAAAATTACCCCCTTTCCTTCACGTCTGCTCATTTTGACAAAATAATGATCCGCAGACAACCAATAAAGGGCTTTTTTTTTTTCCCCCCCCAAATAATTGATGATTGAATATACTCTTGTTACAGTTTACTGGGAGTTGATATAGGATTACAATTTAAAGAAAATGTATTCACCAAAAGCTTCCACACAGCTGGACTCTCTGTGTAGTATTGTAACAATCTGAAGCCTAGGGTTAGACTACAAAGACTGACTCATTTGCTTTGTTAGAGACACAATTTTAAACGCACTGACTTAAATTTACTTTTCCATAATGGCAAAAAATAGTGGTTATTAATTACCCAGGCAAAACTTATACATAATGCCTCAGTTTTGAAGGAGTTGATAAAGCCTTCCCCCTGTTTAACACTTAGCATTATGTTTACTTTTCAAATTACCTAATAAATACATTCTCCAAATTCCTTAAGTAGCAGCATAACTTCAAACTGCCTTTGAAAAGCAGAAGCTGAATTAGTGTTATCATTCCTTTCTATTTCTGAAATAATTGAGAGCATTCCTGGGGGCACTCTCAGTAGTATTTATTTCCTTTTTTTTTTTTTTTTTCCCTACTTAGGTTGAAAAGTTGTTCAGGTTGATTTCTTCTCGAGCTGAGTTCTTTCATCAAGCAGTGGTTGTTTCTGGAGAACTTCAAAGCCCGAGCTGGGAACTGACCTGCACCAAATGTACCAGCTTCTCCACGACCTGCATCCCCTGTAGCAGTTGACAGAGCAGCAGAACAGTATTTCCTTCCTATCGTTGTCGTGGTCTTTCTGCAGGCTGAGGAAGGAGATGGACTTTACCCGTCTTACAGTCTGAGGCGGCCTTTGTTTGAAAGCTGAACTGCTCCAGTGACAGGACGGATTTTCTCACGGCAGCCGCGGGAATTGAGGGGCGAGCAAAGGGGGGAGGGTAAAGACTGTGAGGCTGGTGGTGTGAAGGGAAGATATAAACCCTAAAAATCAGGCCATGGAACTGCTATCAGGCCAACAACCCCCTTGGTCCAGAGGAAAAAAAATGTAATCAACAGGAGCTTTATGAGAAACATCTCTCCACCCTTTGCCTCTGCCCCTCACGCCCAAATAATATTTCTCCTTGTAATGATGCCCTCAGCAATGGACACAACCTGTTTTGTAAACAACAATAAAGCTCAGGAAGATTTCCTTTGTGCATAATTCCTATGAAATCATTGTTATGGGTTCTCCAAATAATTTTTCAGAGAACAGTTGTAGCCACACCCTACAAGGACCTGAGGTGCTGAAGCCAGAAGAAAGTCATTCAGTTTGTGACTGCACATCCCTGGCATTGGTGGTTTTAAGGGCAGGGTGACAGAGGAAGCACTGATATGCATGGGTTTGATGATAAGGACGTGTTATTTTAAAATAACTTAATAACCAAGAGCAAAGTATGAGTTTCTGAAAATAAAATACAAGGCTAAGAAATGGTCCTCTTCATAAATCGGAAAGCCAGTAAGATCAGAAGCAAGCCACAGGCAGAAAGGTTTGCATAGGTTTCTCTATTATTCCTCTAAAAAGGAGGATTACTAGTTTCTATTAATGATACAACTTTAAAATCAAAGGCACTTTAAAGAAATATGTAGAAACTTTTTCTCTACACTCTGAAATGCATAAAACCATATTATTAAAAAAGGAGACACATTTTTCCTAAGCATTTGTGTACAGATATAAAAGCCTTGGATACGCATGTTCATGGGCTATTTGCACTAAATTTACTAAAGATGCCAAGCAGAGACAGAATATTCATTTTTGAAATATAAATCATAAAGGGATGAATAGTCTCTGGCACTTCCTTGGGTTTATACTTGGTGTTGGCTGGCTGTCTCAGTGGCTTCCTGAGACTGATGTTCGTACAACCTACTGCTCCTACATACTTCTCCAGAGCTGCATGTGAACCTTTGGAATCATATTTGAAGGTGCCACAGACAGCAGTTTATTCTCCCCACTTTTTCATTCTGCAAGAGGAATCTATTATGCTTGCTACAAAAATATTTTTTTTTCATTTCAAAAGGCAGAATTAATAATTTATCAGAGAATTTACTCTGATACAATCTGAAAATATCCCAGCATGTGAAGCAAAATAAAACAAAACCAAGCCAAGTCAAGCCAAAAAAAAAAGAAAAATCTGCAAGAGGCACTTGAAAATTGAAGCTTCTGGACCTGGTACTATTGAGAGTAAAGGCTTTTGTAGGAAGAACTCTAGAGTGAAACATGTTCCTGGAATCTCCCAGTTCAGGCAGGAAAGAGATAGGGAGACAGTAACAACTACACAAGGAAATCTGAAAACATTTTCTGCAGAAATGTTACATTCATACTTGAAAGAGAAAATAAAAATGTTTAGTAGTGGAATGGGAAATGGTACAAAGCAGTAATTAAAGAATAAAAAAATTACCTTTCTACTCTTCTGCTGTTCATTGTTATAATTACTCTCTACAGATAGTTGGTTAATTAACTTCCCTTGTTATTTGACTGCAAATGATGAATGAAGAATCAACAAAACAGGGGATAACAGGACACAGAGAGTACCCAAAACTCCTGTTGCTGATGAACACACATGTTGTCCCTCACAGGGAGGCAAATATAGTAACACATACATTTCTTTATACCCAATGAAGGAGTTAGTACTACCTGATTTATTTTTAAACAAAGTAGAAAATTTATAATGCATTTACAGAAGAGCAGTGCTTCAAACAAGACTTAAGTCTTACTTCTCACTTCTGAAAATAAAAAAAAATACTAGGAAAGGACACAGTAAGTTCTTATTTAACATGAAAACTTAAAATTATTGCAAGAAGAAATATCAGCCTTCCAGTGAATGCTATTCCATCAATATTTCAATATAATATAAAAGGTAAAGTTGAATATTTAAATTTTACATGAGAAACAAATGACAGTTGTCAGAAGAAGTAGAACAACACCACACATGAAAATGCTTTTGGGGAAAAAAAGCACAAAGTTTCACATAAATTATGCTTTGTGGAACTGAAAAACAGATTTAGAGTGAGCAAGAATATATTACCTGCAAAGGGGGGTAGCACATTACAAAGCTTTGAGAGAGGAACAGCTGGTTTGTAGTAGAATCTCTGTTCTAAGAGACAAATAGGACTCGATATTTAAAATACGACTGCCTTCAAAATATTTGTCCAAACGCAATTACAGGTCATCAAGCAACTATAATTCATGTACCTTCCTTTTCAATAGCCTGGGTTTTAGGTGTTGAGAAAGTGCTCTGACAGTCAGCTATCTACTTTTTGTTTACTGCTCTTGCTCCACTACCGTTAATTCAGGTGATGTATAACTCCTCACGTAAATAGACTCTTTTCACATGCCTTAACTGCCAAGTACCTTTGTGATGCTTTCTAGGACATCAAAAGTAGTAGTGATAGGAAAATATTACTCAGCCCACCTATCACTTGAAAAAAACAATCGTTTGGTTTTCACACTGTCAATTAATGAATGAACAACATTATTCAGGCAGCACGAAAATTGCCCACAAAACTCAAAATTTGTAGCGTGAATTACGATTTTTCGAAAAGCTGTGTCTTCACAGAGGTATTGAGGAACCGCTGTGTGACAGCAGAAGAACAAATCTTTGGACTGATCCCTCTTTTGTGAATGAATAAGTCAGCCCCATTACAGGGAGCAACGTTATCAGCTCATTCAATTTTGGTGGAGTGTTTGGTGTGCCTTTCTGTCCTGATACTACTATTTTCCATTGTGTGTTTGCCTTTATCCAAATAGCTTAGTCTGTAGCCCTGTTTTCTGAGAAATGCAAAGACATCAAAAACCTCTTTTAAATTAACTCTGGGACTACAAACAAGTGAATGCTAGAACGACATGTCAAAAGCAGTATGCATTAAAAATGCACAAAACATTATTTAATATTCTGGAAATTAAATTGCAGAGAATTAAAAGAAGGCTCTCTCCTCATTCAATGATGTACAACATTAAAAAGGTTATAATGAAAATTAATAATAACAACAATAAGAAACCAGGAGCCATCTGCTGAGTGATTCTGGGAGTGGTTCTATGGCTCAAACACAAGTGTCTTGTGCTGTACGAGAGACTTGGGGGTGTCTTGTCCAGATTCTTTAAGCAACTGAACTAAGTTTAAATAAATGCTTCCAAAGGAAAGTTCTGCAATCATTTTGTTTGTTTGTTTTGTTTTCTGGAAGGCTATGTAAGCATTTACCATCTACCCCCCTTAAAAAGCAGATTATTTTGTATTTAAACATACTGTCTATAATTTTCCTTCCTGAACTGTAAAGGTTACTTTATTTTTTTATTATGATCCACAATATTTTTCTTAATTGCCAATATATTTTGCAGTGTGGAAAATCTTTTTATAAGACTCTTAGACAATTAGGAATAATTTGATGTTAAGCAGGGTTTCTTGCTTGATCTGATTCTTTAGATGCTATTTCCTCTTTCCCAAATTGGAGGTTGGATAAGGATTTTTCTCTTTTCAAACAGGGCTGTAACAACAGACAACACTGTCTAGAAAATATTCATTCAAGTTAATCTAGTAATATGTGCAGAGATTCTTTAAAAAATAAAAAATAATAATTAGGAAAAAAAATATCAGAGGTGAAATGAAGCCTTGTTTGCCAATACATAAAAAGAGAACCAAAGGATACTGGAAATCTAAAAAAAATTCTTCAAAGTGCCAGATCTTATCCAAATCGAGACAGGAGTAAAATTGTTTGCCTCTTCAGCAAGGATTTATCTCTCACTTGACTTGGTCAAAATACAGACGGGGAAGAGAACAAGATCCTGAACTGATACACATCCTTACAGCTCCACCAAAGTCAAAAGAATAAACAGATTTCACAGCATCTGAAGATCAGCCCTTAAGAGACCAAAACTTAACAGGGATGAAACCCCCCCCACAACTTAGTACCTTTAAAATCTGCTTTAATGGAGTTCTACTCATAAGACAGATGGTCTGAACATGGAGTTCACGTGAAGCACTACTTCGAAAGAGTAACTTCTCCCTTGCAGCAAACTGATCTCTTGTCCAGGACTGAAACAGTCACTCTGAGACAAACCAATTAATCATAAAACCTCTTTTGCTTTGGGTGTGTCACCTCTCCACTCAGTGCTCTGCTTTCAGGAGTTTTACAGCTGGTTGAGAAGACATGCAAATTTCCCAGTAAGATTGCACTGTAAACGTTTTTTAATCTTTTGTGCAGGGCTACGTAAACAAAACCACTGAATAAAGTGTTGCTTGTATTGGGATTAAATAACTTACACCGCAAAAACTAATCCTTTATTCACAGGGAAATTTGCAAGGAGTCTGAGGCTTAACAGCTGTATCGTAAATTCCCACTGAAGATAGGAGTTGTGCTGCTCTGGCACATAAACCTATTCATATTCACTGCATTATTTCCAAAGGGAAATATCCATGAGCCACAAGATAACTCCATCCATTTTTAGTGTGGCTGTTGTATAAAATTATCAGAGAATAAGTTCTGAAAATATATACCAAATTTTTGTTGTTGTTACTTGGGTATTTTTTTTAGTATCTCAGGTATCTTTCTTTTTCTTAATTATTTTCTTTTACTGTAGATTTCTTTTTCCTGGTGCAATTAATAAATTCCCAGGGAAGCACACATTCACCTGAATGATCTGAATTGAGTCCAGCCTCTCCGATTCAGTGGTGGCTTTAGACTGAGGCAGGGGTTGCTGAAGAAAGCCAAAGATAAACCAATGAGCACAGTAAGAGAATGATTTCCTTAAACACATTTTTCCCCCTTTTTCCATGGGGTTTTGACTTGCTGAGGGTCTCATTTTCTCTGGACCCAAATGCAGTGAGATCAGTAAGTTAAATGACTGGATAGCTCCAGGAGAGTGGTTGGTTTAATTTCCTACTAAAAGTAAACTCAGTGTAGTAGGTTGCTGGTGGTGTAGTGTTAATTTTTTGTTGGTTTTGGGTTTCTTTGTTGGGGTTTTTTTGTTGGGGTTTTTTTTATTATTTTTAATTATTTTTTTCACTTTATTGACAAATATTGATTTGAAATCAGGTTTTTAATCTTTCTCATTTATACATTGTTTCCAATAACAATAACTAGATAAAAATACAGTTGCCAACTGCTGTCCATGCACAAGCTAGAAAATAAAGTGTTCAAATTCCCAAAATGCAAATGTAAAAAGAAATAAGATTCTACCTTAGATTTTACAGAATTGTCCTTCCTAATACTTAACTAAAAACAAGCCAACCAAACAAAAAACCCTTGATGTAACACTAATTATTATCTACTCCTGGCAATATATTTATTATTGTTGTTCTTGACTCATAAACTCTACCATTTAAATAGAGGTTGCATTTGTATTTTATAATCCCTTGGCCACAGAAACTAAGAGAATTCAGATAGAAGATTTGGGTTTTTTTGCCTTTTGGTGTTTTTACCGACTACAGAGAAACCAGTCATACCTTAAAAGCTACAAGTAAAATTACATTTTGTCCAGAAGTTCCCAAATACGACGATGTTTTTCTGGTTGTGGGAGAGAAAGATACGATTTCCTTGCCATCACTTAACCATCTGTCCCTAAACAAATTCTAAAGGTGGAGAATTTTTTTCAAAGGTCAAAAAAACCCCCCGAAACAACAAGAAAAAACCACAAGCCCACACAACTAAAACAGTCACAAACCAAACTATTTTTGAACAGACCATGCACCAAATGCTATGCATTTCTTCTCTGCTGTTCAAACACACGCTGTCCCCAGTGCCCTGCAAACACTTCACCTCAGCTCGCTACGAGAAAGCATCCAAAATGTGAAAACATGGCCTGTCTACCATAATGGGACTACCTACGACTTCTTTTTTTTTTTTTTTCCCTCCCGTTTTATTTTTTTTTTCTGAGAAGCAGTTTATGTGAATGACACAGCACAGATAACAAAGCGGATCTGTCTGTAGTTATCTCCCGTGCAGATCTCGCAGCTTGTACGTTAAGGATTTCCACAGGCCAAAGCAGACGCTCCGTTCTATTTTGTTCAACTGCGGAGCACACAAGCCCAAGCACTGCACTGCATCAATCTCGCCGTGGTGCTGCTGGACTCACTAATTGGCTATAAATTTGCTATGAAATACTTGACTCCATTCTACAACGGAGTGCTGTAGAATGCTGTACTGCAGAAAAAATTCCATTGCTGTGCTCCCGTGTCTTCTCCCCAGACACGAGGTCAGAGGGTGACAAAACAGGCCGGTGGGACGGCAGCGGCAGTTGAAGCTCCTCGATGGCACAGGGCTCAGTTTTTCACTAAAGGGTAGAAAAACCAAAGGAAAAGGACTGCGCTGATTCAACCCAGCAGGCAGCCAAACACCACACAGCCACATGCTCAGAACCAGGGCACAGCAATTTATTTAAACTGCCAATACAAAATACGGAGGGGTTTCTAGCCGAAAATGTGAAAATAAGGGGAAAATCATAATCTTCTGCCAGCTGGACATCCAGGTACTCAAACTTGTGTTACTGGGATAAAAAAGCAAAAACCAAATATATTTATTAAAAGGACACCCACAAAACAAACAAGCGAATAAAAAAGCACCCGGAAATTTAGGTGAATATTTGATGTTTTAAATCAATTTCCACCATGATATGACAGTATATTTAATAATTATCATTAACAATTATATAAAAGGTAACTAAATGTTTGCTGGAATCAATAACCTGAAAAAATGCACTGAACATCTTTAACTTCACTAACAGATAAAACTAAATTAATTTCAATTTTCTTTCTAGACTTATTAGAAAAGAAAATGGGAAAAAGGACCAAAAAGTATGAAATAATCCAAAAAGTTCTATTCTACAAAGTTAAGATCAGCAGCATGATTGTTTTGACAGCTATACTGCATTTTTATTTCAGATAATGTTCTTAACTAACAGCTTAGCTGGTTAAGTGGAATCAGATGACTATTACTGATTCACATAGATTATGACAGAACTGATCAGAAATAAGAGTGATTTAAATCTATTACATTATTCTTTAGAGACCTCATATGCCTTTAAAGAGTTACTATAATATAATCTTTTTTAAAATCAAGATGAAAATTTAACCTTAGTTATGATTTATATCAACACCCCTGTAAACTTTTAGTATCTCTACATTAAACAGACAAAAATTCTCTGCAAGCATCAAGTTCAAGTAAGATCATTTCCTATCATCCTCAGCTAATCCACATTTAATGCAACAAGAACAACACAGTCCACATATTGTTGACATCAGTTTCAATAGAAATAGCTAATAATATATAAATAAAGGGATGGATGCCTTCTGAAAAAAATGACAGAAAATAATTTTGGGATGCTTCAATGATTTTTGTTTCAGTTTTTTCTTTTAAGAGTGGGAAAGTGGGGAGTTTTGCCTCCTTTGACATTTTTTGAGAGTGTGGGGTTTTTTGGATTTTTTGGTTTTTTTATTTTTTTAGAGACTGGCATATAATAAAGAGGATCAGGGTACAAATGGATCTTGAGGGTAAAAGACTGCTTTAATTTCATTCCAAGTACAGCATAATTTAATAAATGCTTTCTGAAGGCTGTAGATGTTATCCACACCATGAAACTGTAAAGATGCATCTTAACTCCACAGCAGGAAAAAAAATGCAGAAACCCCATGCTTGTACAGAGACACAGAGTTAAGAGAGAGCAAACGTTCTGAAGAGAGGAAATAAGGTTATGTGCATTTAAAAATGAAAAGAGCATCTAAATGCAATACATTTTTGTAACAGCATAAAAGCCAGATGATGTCAAAGCAACAGGACTTCAAAGGTCCAAAGAAAATAGTGTCCAATGACATCAGTATTAGTCAGAAGTTACAATACACTAAAAGTCGTTCTTATTTCAAGGAACAGCTATATCAAATAAGATTCATTTGACTTTTAATTCCATCAGCTTTAATATTCACAATGGCATGAAAATAAAATTGTATTTTCCTCCTCAGCAACGTTCCTACATTATTTTCATTCCAATATCCGTAGCACTCTGGCTTATTCCCACAGAAAAAATACCCATGCAAGAAATGAGTTAAAAAACATTTTGGCTTTGAATTTCTTAAGATGCACAATAAATTAAGAATCACTTTACAGGAACTGTGATTTTTCCAGTGCTTCCTCTTACGGCTGATAATATGTAAAAGCAGTACTGATAAACAGCATAAGGATGCAAACTAAACACGGTATGATTAAAATGACCAAATCAATATGAAGCGAGACTAGTAAGAACAAGGATACTCTAGTAACCATGCAAGGCCACTTACACCAGCAGTCGTTATCTTAAAATACATAGTCTTTATCTGAAGTGATGAAGTGCTGAAACTACTCCTCCCAGCACATCTTTCTGTTATGCAATGCATTTTTCAGCATGGATACGTTTTACTGGGTGAACTCCTTGCCCTAGACAAACATTCATTTGAAACTCATCTACAACCCCCTTTACTGTTGGTGAAACACAGTTTCTTCAACAAAGATCACACCTCGAGGGATTCAGATTGATTGTTTCACAAAATATATAGTGACAAAAAGATTTTTGATCAGCTACTCAAACAGGCAAAGGTGCCGGGTGGTGTTACTTCAAAGAAAGTGCACATTTTTTGACACCGTCTCCCACAGCATATTCCTGAAAAAGCTGACAGCCCATGGCTTGGACAGGGGAACTCTGTGCTGGTTTAGGAACTGGCTGGAGGGCTGGGCCCAGAGAGTGGTGGGGAACGGGGCTGCATCCAGTTGGGATCTGCTCACTAGTGGTGTCCCCAGGGATCAGTGTTGGGCCCAGTCCTGTTTAATATCTTTATTGATGATTTAGATGAAGGGATAGAGTGCACCATTAGTAAATTTGCAGGTGACACCAAGCTGGGGGGGGAGTGTTGATCAGCTGGAAGGCAGGAGGGCTCTGCAGAGGGACCTGGACAGGCTGGAGAGCTGGGCTGATTCCAACGGGATGAGGTTCAACAAGGCCAAGTGCCGGGTCCTGCACTTTGGCCACAACAACCCCCTGCAGCGCTACAGGCTGGGACAGAGTGGCTGGAGAGCAGCCAGGCAGGAAGGGACCTGGGAGTTGGGATGGACAGGAAGCTGAACATGAGCCAGAGTGTGCCCAGGGGGCCAAGAAAGCCAATGGATCCTGGCCTGGATCAGGAACAGTGTGGCAGCAGGAACAGGGAGGTGATTCTGCCCCTGTACTCAGCACTGGTGAGGCCACACCTGGAGTGCTGTGTCCAGTTCTGGGCCCCTCAGTTCAGGAGGGATATTGAGGTGCTGGAGCAGGTCCAGAGGAGAGCAACCAGGCTGGTGAAGGGACTGGAGCACAAGTCCTGTGAGGAGAGGCTGAGGGAGCTGGGGTTGTTTAGCCTGGAGAAGAGAAGGCTCAGGGGAGACCTCATCGCTCTCTACAACCCCCTGACAGGAGGGTGTAGCCAGGTGGGGGTTGGTCTCTTCTCCCAGGCAACCAGCAGTGGGACAAGAGGGGATGGGCTTAAGCTGTGCCAGGGGAGGTTTAGGTTAGATATCAGAAAGAAATTCTTTACAGAGAGAGTGATCAGCCATTGGAATGGGCTGCCCAGGGAGGTGGTGGATTCACCATCACTGAAGGTTTTTAAGATGAGACTGGATGTGGCACTGAGTGCCATAGTCTAGTAACAATGGTGGTAGTGGATCAAGGGTTGGACTTGATGATCTCAGAGGTCTTTTCCACCCCTCGTGATTTTGTGATTTTGAGATTAATTGGGTCCTATCAATGACTCCTGGTGAGACACCAGGCTTAAAGTGTAAAGTCACAATTCGTTCTGACATTGTTTCATTGCTATAGTCTGGCCCTTCATTTCATATATTTAATAAAATAGTCATTTTATATCAGAGTTCAGCATTTTTTGAGAAAAATATGCTTCTGTGACCAAGTAAGAATGAAATATGGAGGACAGCCTTGCACAGCACAACCATGAAGCCAAAATCCAAAGCTACGAGGTTTTACCTTTTTTTCCTCCCAAAACTGGGCAAGAAAAGTAACTGGGGTTAAATTATGACTTTTTGTACCTGAAAAAGGATATGAACTTGATGAAAATTTCATTTTATAATGAGGAAATACGTAAACATTGGTTTGATTGCTAGAGGATTAGCTCAGAATTCTGCAATTTTATTTCTGTGTCAAACCATAGTTTCCTTTTTGACAGAATTGTCAAAGGAACAGATTTAGAATGCTTCTTTTGGGGAGTTCAGCTGGAAATCAAGCAAACCAAAATATAATTTTCCTTTTTTTTTTTTTTTTTTTTTTTTTTTTTTTTTTTTTTTTTTTTTTTTTTTTTTTTTTTAAATAATGTAGAATTATCTTCCTTTTTTGTGATCCTCCTCCATAATGGCTAAAGAAGTAATTCTTTCACTTCAATCATTCCTCATCAGTCCTGGGCCAATATTTAATAATTCATTTATACTTTGGGAGACATGTTGAGACTACTAATTAGTTGAGACGGATTTTATGCATAATAATTTGATGTGTGTCTATGTCAGACAGATGAGTACACAGTTATAAAATTCACACCCTTAAAACTGTCATATGCTCTAGCAGCTTCCACTTAAATAGAATTAAATTAAATAAACAGAAACTAAAACTATTTTCTTTTTCACAAGATTTCAAATCCATTTATTTGAGACTGCTTAGGAAGACATTGAAGACAAATGGACATACTTAAAAGCATATTTTGACTGTCAAAACAAGGATTTGGCCTAAATATATTAATTATAAATGACATTTCTAGTAAAAGTATAGAATTAAACTGAAGCTATGATAATTACATTAAAAATAGTTCACTTAAAACACTTTATTATAAAAACAAAGGGAATTATAGAACTTTAGAAACTTATTTCAAGTAACAGATGAGAAGAGGTTATGATTTGTCTTTGGACTGGGGTAGTCTCCCTCCTATAATTATTTGACTCCCAAGAGGACACCATCACACTGCACTGAATAGCTGAATCACTTTCAGAGTGCCCTTTTCAAATGTTCATAGCCTGACTCTTTCCATAACCAAATTCCTTGGGGACTGAATGCTGCAAACACATCTAGTTTGCACACATGCATGTTTAGAAAGAACCACCTCCTTTTCACTTTTAATTAGTTTCATACACTCATGTTCTTGTATTTTGTGCTTTAACATAAGGCTTCTTCTCCTGTCAAATATCCATGCACTGTTTCAAAATGCATTTTCATGTATAGCAGCTGTCTTAACAACTGACAGAAAGATGGATCAGAAGCAGTGTGACTGTCTTGCCTTTTAAAAATATTTTAGCTTTTCTCTGAGCATCTGTATCATGATTATAATGCATTTTGCATGAACACAGCTTTTCAAATAATCTTCTCCCTTATCTTTAATTTGTTTTCTGCATTGATGGGCATAATCAATAATTCATCAATTTGTGAATTCAAAAGTATGCCTCTTGAAATGAATTCTTTTCAAAGTTTTATTTTTCTGACATAATGAAACGAATTCCTATTACACTAACCAGCATATCTGAAAGTTCTCATGCTCTCAGTTTCAAAGCACCACCTGTGTAATGGAAGGGTCTCTTCGAATGAGCTGCTAGGACTACACTTCCAAGGAAGACCAGAAAAGATTAGCAATTACAAGCAGAATTTTAAAGCTATTTCCTTAAAAGTGGCATGTCAGAAGACATTTTGGTCAGCTAAGTGGAAGTTCTGAACAGCAGCATGAGAAATATTTTGAGGAAATAATCAAATTCCGTAAATGAAGCATTACCTTCCTTTGACTTCTTGCTGGTTCAGCACAGCATGAAGAAGAACCACCTCTAAACGTCCTCAGATAAACCATTGTAACAGCAAACAAAGCAAAATCCATGCACACAACTATGCTTTTACCCTTGAAGACAACAAAAAGCCCATAAATTAATTATTTCCAAGAGGCCCAGGCACGGTGAGTGCCAAGGCCGGCAGCGTGGCACAAGTGCATGGCATTGTGGTGGTGCATCCTCCAGCCCCAGGCTGCACTCTGATCTCAGAAATGCTCATTAGGCCTTGGCCTTGACAAACAGCACCTGGGCTCAGCCTCACTTGAGCTTATCAGAATTACTGCTGTCTAATGAGCTCCTGCTGTTTAACAAACAGCCTTGGAAACACGTGTCTTTTGCCTGAATAACAACCTGAGCGAATTAATATTTTCGTTATCAAACTTTCAAAGGAAGTTACCAACCCGAACTGTGGCCAGGATGGAAAATCACTATGACTAAAGGCAATTCCCTTACGACCCTATAAACAGCAGTCCAAGATAAAACCCTTTGAGCTCTCCTGGAGCACAGCAGGTCCCAATCTCCCTCTGAGTGGGACACGTCTCAGAGCCAGCAAACTCTCGGGTTTGCTACACTTGGAGGATCACCAACAAACACCAGTGACGGAGACTGGGATGATACCTCCTCTCCTCAGGGCTCAACCCTTCACCCGTTGAAACCATGCAAAGGCATCTGAAGTGAGTATTTCACCGAATTCAAGGGGAAATTTTCACAGGTACATTGTACAGACTCTTTGTGTCCGTGTGCACACAAGTGTGCATGTGCTACAGCAAATGCACCAGGAATGTTACTCTCCTGGATTCTTAAGTTCTTGAGATGTGTAAGTCAGGCCTGTTGAGTAAATACAGTAAATTCTATATGAATCTTCTTCTAAATTTTTCAGCTTATAGATTAAGTACTGTTTAAGTGCTGTTGGGCCTTTAGGCATAAACTGTTGCTCACGTCTGGGCTCAGTTTAGCTCGGGGGTCTACTCTGAACCTTGTGACTCTACAGGAGGGTCTTCAATATTCCTTTTGATCCTTAACCTTTCCTATCCTTTTCTCTCCCTGCCCCCTCCTCAGCCTCCCCGCAGATAGGTTTGGTTTGATTCTGGCTGCAGATTGATTGATTTTGGATTTTTGTTTGCTGTTTCTTTGTGTGCTTTAACAACCTGTAGTAAGGAGCAAAGTGAACCTGGCCAACAAACTTTTTTGTGCTTTTGTTTTTTATATTAAACCTGGTTTTGCCAATATCTTTGCTGGTGATTCCTTAAGCGACCTCAAAAGGCTCATTCAAGACAGGCATGGAGAGCTTGGGGGCCGTGCAGGCTCCCAGCTGCCTTCCTGCACAACAGCATCGTGTAGAGTGGAAGGACCCTTGTACAGCAGAGGAGGAAGCTGAAGGTGCTGAATCCCAAAGCTGGGAAAGGAGTCTAAGCCGTGGTGCTGGGGGAGGGTGGCACACTTCACACGGCCAGCAGCGGTAAGAAGGTTAATAATCCTGTCTCGCTCTCAGAATTCTCTCCTGCAATGGAACAAGCCTTCATCCCCACCAACCAGGAGGTCAAAGTAAACTGTGGCATAAGTCACGCCAATCATCGTGTTTTCTTTTGTTACACAGGAAGACATGATCTCTTACGTCCCGAATGGGGGACATGCTGCCGTCACATGGAGTCGCACAGGGAGCAACGGGATTGCAGACTGGGAGAATTCTATGCTTTCACATAATGTTGTTGGATTTAGCTTTACACTCTTACAGAAACTTTGATTCTAAATTTCAGTTTAACTTCCCTGTGTTACCAAATGTCAGTAATGGGGATCTAACGCAGAGAAAATTTAAGTAGTGTAACTGAATGGCTGAGATCATCTTAACTGAACGTCTGTCAATTCACACCAGTACAGACTGTTTGGGATACTGGGGTGTGAACTTACGTTTAATACTATTTTTCTGTTTCTAAATTATTTCCTGTTTAGAAATCCTTTGAGGATACTTTCTGTGTCATTTCTTCCATTTAGCTCCACGGCCCCCCTCACTAATTAATGAAGTTCAGTGTTTTTGTTCTCCCGTCTTCAGAAGAAGTTAAAGGAACAGAATGTTAACGCACACAGTCAGTACTGCCAGTGAAACCTTCTCCTAAACACACTCCCAAGAGGCTCATGGAGGCTGTGGGTTTCAGAGGACCCTGCTTAACAGCACTGCTCTAATTACAGAAGGATGCTGGTCACTTCTGCCGTCAGTCACTGACGAAGTGACACGGTAGTGAAGCCGAAGGGAAAGCAACCACAGCCTGACTCAAAACCGTAACTCAATCCCGATGTTTTAAGGTTCCAATAATCTTCACATTACTGCTGCAAAGTTTTGGGTGAGTTAAAGAGAAAGCATTCTGCAGTGGTTTTTTTGAACTCCTAACACTGCAGGGTCTTTCTGGACATCTGTAGTTCACTTGAACTAGACTTAAGGAGAAAATGAAGGGTGGATTGCAATGTCAGATTCAATTGATTTAAGACTTGTGCACTGTTTTTCTTTCCACAAAGACCAGAGAAGATTTCTTAGAAATAGAAGAACAAATCCTGCACAGAAGCAAGAAATCATGAAACAGTCTACCTGCTTTTCAGGTTCAACGTTTTTGTGATCCATTTCTGGGTGCATACCTAGAAATAGGTGTTGTTATTTTTTACAGGGCCTAAAAATGTACTCAACAATTATGTTTTATACGATGAGACATGCCTTGAAAAATCATGTTCTATGCTAACCAGCTGTCATGAAACGAAGCTTCCCATTACTTTTTTAGATATTCATTTCAACAGCAAATCTTGACACTAAGTTTTCTTCTCTCAGCACTAGATTATTGCAAGTTGTTCTACCTATTGAATCCTTGCTCTTAACTGACTCCTTTAAATCACTCAGTCCAGTCAGAGGTGGTTCCTGTCACAAAAGAATTCCAAATATTATAGCTCAGAATTTAGACTATTCCAAAGTCTGCACAAATTCTTCACAAAATTTAAGACTTAAAAAAGCCTTTCCTGCCTGTTTTTGATCCTAATGGTTGTTTCACTGTATTGTTAACAAAGAAAACGCTGGATGAATACACAGTAATTAATGTAGAACAAAATTATTGCATTATTCTATAAAGAAGAAATGAGATATATAAAATTGATACTCATTTTTAAAATGGAACCTATGCATCTACAGGTCATTTGCCACTTACTGTGATTGCATAAACATGACAACCTCTTTTTGCTCTTTGAAAACTTGCACATCTGTTGTGTACATTTGTTACAACTGAGTAACTTGCTGAAATATTCTCTTTTCTCCTACACTGAATTAGGATGGGAGGGACTTTGTTGTGTTGTAACCATCGACATGAAAGAAAATTAAAAAATGTTTACAGGTAATGTTCTTGAGATTAATTACTGACAAACAGTCTGAAGCAGTACTAGAGCTGGAATTCAGCTGCCTAAACTACAGGCATCACCCTTCCAATCCTTCCAGAGAAGCAGCTACAGGCCAGGTGCTACTACAATGAAAACATTAGTTCAAGTAGAAAATACCCACATAAGAAATATAACTAAGTTTGAATAACAGTTTTTAAAAACAAGTATAGCTTGATATTATTATTGTCTCCTTATCCAAAGGGCATCTATAAATGTCTAGAAACTTCCCACCTATTGGAAGAAAAAGGAAAAAAGCTGCATTGCTTTTAATTTCATTGTGTTCTTTTGACTGTTTTATATCGTTTTAGGAAGATAAATCTCCAGACTTCAATTTTACCTTTATACTTCTATCGGAAATGTTACAAGCATCTCCACTGATACTGAAAATAGGATTCTTGTAAGCTATATTATACAGAAAGATAATGGATATGGAAATTGTATGTAGTAGCATTATGAATACTGAAATATAACTATTTTATGAATGCAGTCTGTGAAACAACTATGTGACTGTGATGAGGCACCAACATTTTTGGTTTAAATACGTTATGCTAAAACTCTTGGGATGCTCACCATATGCCTATAATTCTTAAAATGAATGCAATCTGCTCAGGAAGACACTGCCACCTCTTTCCAGAAAACAGCTGACAAGCACAGATTTGAAAGACAACAGCATTTCCCTAAACTATACATTAAACTGTTATGTGAGATTGAAAGCATAAGGGTGGAGAAAGCTTCAAGTACACAAATCCCTGTGAAGGAAGGAGAGTTGCCTTTCAAGGGCATTTTTGTGAGTTTTGAGAAAGGAGAGGAGTTGACCTATGAGAACATTAGAGAAAACAAAGTTAAGACATGAGATGAGAAGTGTATTCTAGTTATATTAGGTATCTGACTACCCCCATAGCCCTGTATTTCAATTTCTCTAGAGTCTTTATGCAGAAGATGTAGTTATTTAGCTGTTGGTGTCTGTACAAACAGGCAGCTAATTTACTTTTCCTTGTTTTTCAGATGCTGTTTTGACAAGATACATTTTCTCAAAAATAATTTTTCTTCCTAATATTGTCCCAGTATTGTCTTTCAAACAGTTTTTTCCACTTAATGCATTCTTTCTGAGAGAAGCAGTCCTGAACCAAAATTAGACCTTCTCAATACTTTCTGCAGAATACACAGGGACTTACAGTCCAGGCACAGCTGGACAGGGAAAGGTAAACCATAGTTTTATTGTGAGAAATGGGTGGTTGATACAGATCTGAAATTGGGAGGACTGCAACAAGAACTGCAGCAGTTGGGGAGGCAAAGGTTACGGATCAAAGGCAAACAACCTGCTTCAGAAGTCACCCCCAGTCATCACCTGGAGCTCTGCAACTGGTAGGGTACAAGATCTCAGCCTGTTCCAAATATAAACTTATTCCATTCAACAGTTAGAGCAAGCAGAAACAAAAGCATAATCACTACAGTGGGCATTCAGTACATTCAATTGTGGAAATTCTCATTTGCCAAGTGTTGCTGAAGCAGCACTTATCCCAGGAACAATGAGAGATGACACCACTCCTAAATACAAGTAGATTTTCATATAAATAATGTTTGTCAGTTTCAAGTTAATCGCATTTTTTTGCTGAGATCACCACTGTCTAAAAACAATGCATAATAATATTAAACTAGATAAATCATTTTTTCAAAAATAATCAAGATACTTCCTTCACACTTAGCTTCATGTGATAAAGACCTTTCCACTTCAAAGCCTGGTAATGCTTAACATAGCTTTTTATTTTTATTTTTTTTTTAACATTTTTAATGCTGAATATGGCAGAGTATATCATCTTTATTACTTAACAAATAAATAAGCAATTCACTATTGCTCACAATGCAAAACTGGAAACCGTTATAAGAAATCACTAAATAATGAAGGGTCTGAGGGAACCCTTTCTCTACACAATGCACAGGCAAATGCTGCAAGTCATTACCATAGACAGCTCTGGATGACAAACAACAGACACAGATTCCATAAGAGAATTAACTTAAATTCATGGCAGAAAAATCTTTCTCCTTCAAATATTAAATCATAACCAAAGAAGTGTTGACAAACAATAAAATATGGGAAAGCCAATAAAGATCATCACAAACAATCAAAAAAAAATTCTATTTCTAATATTACAATGATAAACTCTTACCCCACCATTTAGCAAATAAACAGCAGTTTCATTAATGAATTTTTAAGATATTTTTTGACAGCTTAATCTCATTTAATTCTGTTTACCATCTTATTTCCACCAGGATTCCTAAGATGTACCAAGATCCCTGAGATGTTTACTTTCTTTAAAATAATCATTTCTGACACGCAACACTATGTCCAGCATATACCAGAGTTTTCTAACATGGAAGGACCAACGTCTATAAACTCTAATGAGGCAGCTCTAAGCTGTCCCAATATAAAATAAGATTTATTGAAAGACATTCCTGAGTGGTTTAAGTTTTGGTTTTGTTTTTTTTTTTTTTTTTTTTTTTTTTTTTTTTTGGGGGGGGGTCATCAAGAAAGTAGTTGAACCATTAAGCAAATGGAAATCTATATCAATACAATTGTTCCCTATACAGTCTTACCGAATATTATAAGATTACAGTAAAATATTGCCTTTCCATACAAACACAGAATTGGTAATAAACCAACGAAAACAAAAAACCCACAAACAAACAAAATCAAACAAAAAACAAACCACCACATACAGCAAAAAGAAAAAGAAAAAACCAAACCAAACAAAACCCATGTGTCCTCAGAACTGAGTCTTGCATCCTTCACTGCTATATTAAAAAGAGAAATATCCAAATGAGGTTTTTTAAAAGATGCCTAAGTCCTTGGGTTTATTTTCACAGGCATCATTTAATTGAGGAATTCCATCTGGAAGTAAGAAAAAAAAAAATTACTTATGAGGACTGTTAGGCAGTGCAGCAGGTCACCTCTCTTCAGCCTGAGTTTCAAGTCCAGACCGAAAAAAACCCTGAGCAACTTGGTCTGAGCCCATAGCCAACCCTTCTTGAGCTGGAGGTTGAAGTGGAGACTTCTTGAGGTCTCCGTCCTCCAACCGATATTATTCTATAATCCTACATTAATTTCATTACTTGTGGAAAACATCGAATAAGATGTTGGTATCAGCTTTGGAAGAACTATGTGTTCCTAGAGATTTCCTTCACTTTCAAAATACAAACTGAAGAGTCAGCTTTGGTTATGTATCTGCTGTAGGCATTCCCAAAATAGCCTCATGCCTAAAAGGAGTTATACTACACACAGCCCAGAGTATTTCAGTCATCTAGAAGTTTTCATCTTACACCCAATTCTGCAGTCTCTTATTCTCAAGTGGTTCATTTGGTTCTGAAAACTTTTTGCTTCTTAACATGATGAAGTCAAACACATGACAAGACTAAATGGAATATGAGCATAGCCTGAGTTACTTAATCTTTGCTACTACAAAACTTTCTCTAAATAGTAACTTATAGCAAATTAAAAAAGTATTTGATTTTGAAACAAATTTCTTATACACAAAAATCGGCATCTGGAATTGGTTGCAGTAACTAATATCTGCCTTTCGAACAGATGACAGGAATAAAACCCAGAGAGCAGGTGTACTCTTTAATCACAATGCTGTTGACTGGCAGTTTTATACAATTGTTTTTAAATGAAAGGTATTTACATCAAAAAGGAGCTGTGTTTGGGCAATGACAGATTCAAAAAAAAAAAAAGACAGACAGAAAAAAAAACATTTCCACTGAAGAACTCTTTCTAATTGGCATTCTGCTCATCCCGTGCACAAAGGAGAATGTTTAAAATACTTAATAGAAAAACAAAGTTCATTATTGTTCCAAGAGTATCCAGGGGAGAATAAGAAGAAAAATGTAAGACACTCTTTCAATACTGAAGAAAGATTCCTTGTTAAAGAGAATATAACCTACCATAAACAGCAACAAATCAGTAATTTTGTTCATATATACAATGCATTTTTTTCACTGAGACATTATTTTCCTCTCCCACTTGTGTCTAAAAACTTTTTTGAAAAAACTATTAGTATCTGAAAAATTGATGATTCTCTTCCTTCTTCCTCCTCAATCCCATAAATAGGTGCTAGAGTCAGCTTCCATTAAAACGTGAGTAAAAAGTCAAATCTTGATAAAACGAACAAGAAACTTCCTTAAACTTCAGGTCCCACGAACGCTTTGTGTAAACCTCTCCCTGCCTCTCTATTTACTTGCGCCTTTTTGCTGTTTTAGGCAGGAAATATCAGTCCCAGCTCTCAGAAGAGCTTTGCCATCTACTCCACAGCAGGTCAGTGACGCAGCCAAGCAAAGGAGGAAAGGGAGCACAAGCTCCTCTAGGTTAAATGGCAGGAAGCCTCCACGGGGCTTCCCTAACAAACCTGAGGAGGAGCAGGCTGGGATTCATAGCATCTCACGCAGTAGAAAATATCCTAAAAGCACCACATAGCCATATTCAAAAGAAAGACAGTAAGGTCTCTGGCATGGCCTTCAGATCTAATTGAAAAGGAACAGAAATGACAGGTGCCTTCACAAAGCACACAGAAACGAGGAAGAAAGGAAAGACGACATTCATCCTACAATTCACTGCCAAGGTGTTTACCAGATGAAGAAATGAGATCATTGCAAACAAAGCCAAATTATTTAAAACTTGTTTTCTTTGTGGACACAGAGTAGGCTAATGTTTAAATAAAAATGTAAGTATCACCTAAGAGCTCTTATTTTTCTTTCAAGGGTTTTTCTGCTACCATTTAGAAGTTTCTCTTTGAACCATTATTTAAAATCCTTATTGTATTAAAAATGGTTAAAAAAAGGTATGCCCAAAAAGCTTCCCCTCCCTTCTCCTTGCTGAATTTTAATTTTCTTGTATTTGTTTTGGGTTTTTTTTTTAAGATGTTCTCTGCAGACAAGTCATAAACAAATACAGCCTGCTGAAATATTAACTTATGTTAAATTATTTTAGCCCAGACTTTTCTGCTGTGCACTGTTACTTGCACTGAGCATAAAATAACAATCAATCTAACACTGGTGGTAACTGACATTAAAATTTCATTTAACTCAGTGTTTTCCTTGTATGCAACAGTTTCAGGCATAGCTAATGTAGCATTAGCATTGACCTTAACAAATTCCTCTTACCATTAAGTTTGAAGTTACCTAGACTAATTGTTATCTAAGATTCCCCCAGCTACCATATAAAGTCTATTAAGCTAGATTAAGAGCTAAGGCAATTTATTCAAAAAAGCTTATATAATTAAAGACCTTAGATCCATATTACAACAATGGAATATAAAATATTTAAGAGTTCTAAATGAAAATGAAATTACCAACTTTTTCCACAAACCCTTCAGTCATATGACTGAGAAAAGTTTAGAAGTGCTCTTCTGTGCTTCATCATTACATGCCTTTTATACCGCAGCAGAGAAAGGAAAAAAAAAAAAATATATGATCTCTTTGTGTGGAATGTGGATGTGAAATACAACACAGATTATGGAAAGGTTTTATTAAATAATTACTCTTCTTAATCTAGGTCATTGGCAGTGACAGAACCAAGTGTTTCCAAGTTACAGGTGGGAGGAAAAAAAAAAGAGACCTGAGAGTAATGCTCATTTCCATTTGCCTCTGCTCTGGATGGGAGAGTAGCTGGAATCTTTGGTGGCAAAATGTACTGTGACAAATGGGTTCAAACCTTTTATCTTCTGCTCAATGAAACATATTTGGGAGAAACTAATAAGACCAGGCTAATTTTTCTCGTGGATGGGTATTTTACAATAGTTACTAGATTTATCAGTTATTATTAGTTATATGAGTTATGCAGCAAATTTATTACACTTGTTTATCCTCAGTCACTTCAACCATTTTCTAAACTCGCAAATGCCAATAGTTTATTTTCCAGTCAAAGCTCAATAAATAATCACAAGAGTCTTCTAAGTCATTAGGAATCCTCGGTCCCCTTTATATCAACAAAGAACAAAAAGCCCTACGTCAATACTGTCCTTTTCACGCAAGCTGAACAAAGTGGCCTCGATGATCCGAGGTCTTCCACCACTTGGAAAGAAATTACTTCTGTTGTAGGTACTACATCCATGTCAGTACATACCCACAAGTAGGGGCACTTAAAAGGAATGCAGAAGATAGCTTGGCAAAACAAACAAACAAACAAAAAAAAGGAAAATATCTCAGAAACAAAAGAAAGAATCAAAATAAAGCACAAACTGGAATTTTCTACGGGCGAAGCTGACTGAACCAAACTGTGAATAGCAATTTGTAAAAGCTTCTATAAGTAACATTTGGTTGCCTTGGATATAAAATTTAGACAATTTCATATTAATGACACGGTCATAAAAATAGGTTTTCCCTTGATGTTCTGTTCCTCCTGCATCAAAGATAGATTAAAGCAAAGGTTCCCATCTGCAAACACTTTTAAGAACTCATTTGCAATTTAGTCTATCAGTTCTGGTGAGCTTGGTATTACTTCTCCCCTAACAGAACGTTCATCTGGTAGTAACCTTCCAGGTAATATTCAAAGCCTGGAATATGAAGTTGGTACTCTTTCTGATTGCCTTTCTAGTGATAAATTGCATACTATTACTGTAAGTGCACTCTTTGTTTTACATGTATTTTATCAGCCTTTACAGGCCTTATCAACATATTTAAGATAGTAAGTGTAATTCTGTTCTCTGCTATGACAGTTTTGTTCACAGTGACAGGTTTACTGAGCTCTCTTCCCCAAAGAGAAAGAAAAACAGACAATACCCAAGGGATGGCATAACTCAGATGTTGTAACTCAGTGGACAAGCTTCTACTTTACCACTGACTGCAATAAGAGTACAGGAAGTGGCATTCTTGCTGCAAATGAGCTTCTGCAAACATGCCCTTGCTTCTTGCCCAAGCTAGCCTTGCAAATAATGTAAAACTTGGAAGAACGTGAATCAAAGATGAATCAAAGATGTTTGACAGCAAAAGGAGGAAAGTAGAAAAATTCCCCCCCTCCCCCTTCAGACATAAGAATTATATTGTCTAAGTAAAGATCAGATTATGTTTTACAGATGTCAAGCTGAAAAGCTTGTGTTGCTTCTACAGCCGGCATGGGACGTAAGGGAAGATAACCCATAATAGATTTCTATTCCATGAAAATCATCATAGAACAGGCAGTTCAAGTGTTAACCCTTAACACTTTAAAACTGAAGCAGTACTCTTGCATTCAAAGACAAATGAATATAATGCATCTGTAATAATGTACCATGTAAGCAAGCATATTGATGCATTTTACCCCACATTTCTCTTTTGCAATACTGTTTTGTTATACTTTGCCTAGTTTAACTGAGCTGCTACAAGAATATGTAATATTCAGCCTTTAAACTTTGTCTTTCAATCAAATTCAGATTTTAGGAAACAATAAGAAGACTTTCTTTTTTTCCCATCTCCCTTAGAAATATCGTAATAATGCAAACTGTCAAGAAACATTACAATTAATCTTCATTCTTATGTAGCTTCCACTTCATATATCACTAAATCCTCCACCCCATGCATCTCTTCCATTCATTTTCACCTTGACCATCAAAGCAGCTACAAGCTAGCTAGAGACAAAAATTTTATAAAGACTATACATTATTTATGCGGTTAAATATTTCACCTGTAATCTGTTTTAAATAATTAGGAAAAAGAACACAGAACATATTCTGGACCGTTATAATCACCAAACCATAAACACTTGTAAATCATCAATGCTTTAAACAATTGCTTTCTCTTTTTACATTACTATAAATCCAGTAAAATCTCCTACTTTGCCACTGTACAAATAAGGATCACAGGAAAGTTAGCAGTCCGTAACTCCTTGGGGCAGTAGTCATGAAAGACTACCCCTTGACTTTTTCTCTCAAAATAGGCATTTTTGAAACAGTTGAAGAATTCCTAAGGAGTCTACCTTCACATGTACCCAAATGTATAACTGTTTTTATTATTCAGAGCATTTTGGTTTTTCGTGAAAATTTTTACTTCTAAAATGAGATTCTATGAAATGTAAACAGCCAACTTATTTCACTTCAAAATGGAGTTTCAGAAGCAAAATACAAGGCAGTACAAATTTCAGCTTTTCCCAGAAGTAGAATTGTATGATGAGCTTTTGGTACAACAGCAGTTTTTATCATCTATTTTCCAGATATGCACAGCTAAATACTGGACAAGCTGAACGTTGAAACATTCTCTGTGGAGTTGGAATTGGAGGAGATGCAAAGTACACAAACCCATAGGTACAAAAGAAGCTCTGAATATGAAGGTCTATAAGGCACATAATTTTGACTGCTTTCAAAAGTAGAGTCCATTGCAAAGAGTTGCTAAAATTCTTTTAGTCTAAGTTGTGGATGTGAGATGTAGAGTTCAAGATTCTAAACCCAAAACAAGTGGAATAACAGTTATAAAGTACTAACCTATATGCTTTTTGTACAAATTCTGAAAACATTAGCTTAATCAAAAAGAAAAGTAAATGAAGTTCTATTTTTTTGCTCAGTATATTAATTCATAGTCTGTCCAGTCGTACAGTAACATGGTTTTAATTAATCTCCATCAACAAGATTAGTTTACCTGTGCACTTGTCTATGTGAAATGAATATAAATATTACAATATCACCTATGCATTTAAATCACAAAGCTCATCAACTTCTGTTGGCAAGGTGAAAGATAAAAGCTACAGAAGGTCCTTCCCAGCCTCTGTCACTAATGATAAACAGCATTAAATGCTTCTGCAGACACTAATGCTGCTATCTTGGGAACACAGGCAGCCACCATGAGAACTTTACAGCTTCACTAATCATACTCTTGTTTGTCACAGAACACCAAATAAAATCTCAACGAGAAAAGGCAATAAATATTAACAGCTATGAACAAAGGAAGGTCACATTAATATGTAGATCTTTAAATACAAGATGCTTTCTTCATTAACTAAATAACTTGTTCATTATTATAGAGTGCCAAGGGGGCGTAAGGGAGAAAATGCATTAAAAAAATTCCCTGATTGAGAGGTTTCATATATTATCTACTCAACATTTAATATTGACACAATAGGGATTTTTGCTCGCTCTGCTTTTATTTCAAGGTTGTAAGATGTTTACATCACCTATTTTATAACCTACGTATATTGTTCAGCTTTTGGTTTACCCAGAAAGCTTTAAGATTTTTTTTGTTTTGTTTTTTTTTCTCTAATTAGAAAGAGTGTTGAGGGCATATCTGGACACTCTCCTGTTTCTGACCACAGAGACACAGTGACGGTTTCCATTTTTTTTTTCCTCCCAAGAACTAGATGGCAACATCCCTTCCACAAACTGCTAAATGCTTCTTTAAAAACACAGTATTAGGTAGCCCTGCGCTGCCACCCGTGTCTCAGCATGTGGATGTAGGCTTAGGTCTTGCAATTCATCCACGGCAACAACACTTTTATTACACAAATGCTTGGCAAAGGATCAGCAAGAACAAGAGGAAGTGAGAATGTCCAAACTCCACTCTCTCCTGTATAACGCTACACCTAATCCCAACACACTGCTTACCCCCCAGTGATTCAAAGGCTTTACACCTGCACTCTTGTCCAGAGAAGAGCAACCAGGCTGGGGAAGGGACTGGAGCACAAGTCCTATGAGGAGAGGCTGAGGGAGCTGGGGTTGTTTAGCCTGGAGAAGAGAAGGCTCAGGGGAGACCTCATCGCTCTCTACAACTCCCTGACAGGAGGTTGTAGCCAGGTGGGGGTTGGTCTCTTCTCCCAGGCAACCAGCAGGAAGACAAGAGGGCATGGCCTTAAGCTGTGCCAGGGGAGGTTTAGGTTAGATATTAGAAAGAAATTCTTTTCAGAGAGAGTAATCAACCATTGGAATGGGCTGCCCAGGGAAGTGGTGGATTCTCCATCCCTGGAGGTTTTCAAGATGAGGCTGGACGTGGCACTGAGTGCCATAGTCTAGTAACCATGGTGGTGGATCAAGGGTTGGACTGGATGATCTCAGAGGTCCTTTCCAACCCATCTGATTCTATGATTCTATGATTTTTCCCTTTAGTTTCCCTAAGCCCTCACCTGTACTTTGACAAGCTGTTCCCACCTTCCCTTCACTCAGCAGCCCTGCACCAAAGCCTGGGCCACAACTCCTTGCGATGCCATGAACTCTCTTGAGAATGGAGAAAAATAGTATCAGAGTAATGTGGCCAGACACTCCGCCATTATTACTGCAGAGGAGGTGCAGAGGCTGGCTCCAAAAGTGGTTGTGAAGTATGTTAGTGAGGCCATGTATGTAAAGCCTTTTGGGAATTCAGGGAGAGAGGCTGAGTGAAACAATGAGCTCTGAAAAAGCAGCTGGAGAGCCTCCCGTATCAGCCCTCCTTACCCAGGAACCTTCCCTCCCTCCTGCTGCGGTACCAACCTGGGACCCAAAACTCCGTTCCCAGCAGCCACAGCATCACTCAATAGCACCACATTTACGTGATCTTTCTTGTACACAAGCACTGGAGATGAAATGAGATTATCAGAAGTTAGTGGCCTGTGAAGGGCACAATAGTCCTGTCGCAGCTCAACCTTAGATATATAACCCCCGACTCAAGTGCATGCGAGAAACCTGAACATTAACAGTATTCAAAATGTGGTTAAAATGAAAAATTTTATTTTAATAATCACTTTAATCTCATACTAGGAAGTCAGAATTCTTAAGACACAAATACATTTAGGGATATATTCAAATTGATCTTTAGTTGGATGATTCTTTCATATGTATTACTTCACTCAGAATAAATTAAATCAATTCCATTTTTACATATTGTAAATACTTACATTTTTGAGTTATTTGTTGCTGATTTATTATTGGAAAGTAGGGAACACAAGCCAGCCTTTATAGCGGCATGAATTGGTCACACATCTAAAACTAATCATTGAAAGTTAAGCACGACCAGACCCACTAACATTACAGATTTTTAGTGGCATGCAGAATTTCAGGGACACACATCTGAAAATGAAATAATATTTTTTGTGTGAATCAGAAATTAAAATTGTAAACCTGCAATGGCATGTCTTGAGAGGTGTTAAGAAAAAGCTGGAGTTTATTATTGAGAACAGGTTCACTTACAAAACAAGCTGAGAACATATTTCAGTGCATGAGTTTCACATTTATTTACCTCGATCTAATGTCCTTGATCTAATTCCTTTCAGCCTTCAAGTTCTACTAGGAGGTTTCAAAAACAAACAAATGAAACATTTGCATTTGTGGATTTTTTTAAAATTAAAAGAAGAAATGTTCTAATAAGCTATTAGTTATAGTATAAAGGAACTGGATGCAGTAATTAGTAACAGTCCTACAGTATAGGCTTATTTAGATCTATTCTCCAGATTTTCACACTTATATAAAAAGAATGAGTATACTAAAATATCAGATTAATCAACACCGAAAAATGAGTTTGACCTTACTGTAATAAAAACATGGCATAAATATTTTGTTCTGCAGTGACCAAAAGACATGAGGAGTATCCACAAAAGTCAGCAACATATTTTTTTTTTTTTTTCTTCATGTAAAGGTGTAGAAACCAGATCAAGTTACAAAGCAAGATATTGTGAGTAAGTAGAAGTGCTGGAGTTTGTATCTTTCAATCTAATATTGCTCTTAACATCTTTTTTTCCATCTCTAACCCAGTTGTTGCCTTTTTAGCTTACCTAAACTTTTTGGCATCTAAAACATCCTGTGGCAGGGAGTTTCTCAGCCCAATGGTGTGTTGGTTTAAAGACAGATTTCTTGTGGAAGGTTGAAACTCAATTTCCCTTTTATAGCCCATGTTGAGGAGAGACTCCTCTGCAAAATACAGGGAAATACTTAAGGAGGAGCCTGTTAGACCGTCCACTATCTTATGGCCATTTCCCCTTACTTTTTACTGGCTATAGAGCCTAACAGGCTTCTACTTTCTGCAATATTTTACAGTCTCTAAACATGTAATTCTTAGATTGCATGCATACTTTATAAACATATCACACAGAGCTTTTTCCCACCCACACTAAAGTGATGGATAGTAATGGTGAAAGGTTCAGAAAAAGAGAGTGAAGTCAGTCAGCCATTCACAGAGACACCCAAATCTTTCCTGAGTTCATCTAAAGCCGAATTCAAAGGGAACAGCAGGATCCCAAAATGGTATTTCAGACAAGACATTTTCAAACAAGACTGTTGTTTGACTTTCAAGCAAAAGACTTTTAGAACTCATTCATCAAAAGATAAACAAACATAAGAGACCTTATCACACAGGTGCAGCAGATGTAACAGGAAAAGGAGGAAAAAAAAGTCACACCTTTGACAAAGTGGGAGATAAAAGTAGATAACAAGAAGCAAACAGGGAGCCAGATTAAAGTCACTCTCTCAAGAACTTGTTACAACTCAGATCCATTCAGCAGAGATCCACTTCACAGCAATACCTTCTCAGGCCCTAAGAAGAAATCACAAAAAAGCTGTCATACCAAAACATATGTTCAGGTACTAGTTGAATGCCCTACCCTGTTACCCTGTTAGGACATAAGACTTTCAGAGAAGCAACAGCAAAGCAATTTACTTTCACTACCTGGATCATGAATGAAGGAAGAGTAGGTATCACCATCATAGGAAAAAGGAGAAGAGGCAATGTGAAACTTCCTAAAATAAAAACTTTGCCTGTTTTGAGCAAATTCAGATACTTTTGGTCACAAATTATAGGCTTGGAAAGCACTTGTCTCTCAAGGAAGCAAGCTATTAAAAGTCATAATAATAAGACTGAAAGGGGAAACTGGATAAAAGCCATGTGCCTCAGACTGACTTAGATCATTAGCAATGGCTTCTTTATGTGGAAAGATCTTGGCCTGCTCCCTAGTCGGTAAAGGGAGACTGGTTGCTCCCCTAGGGACTGAGCTGGAGAAATTAAGCACTGTTCCAATGATTTCTATGGAAGAACGAAGCTTAGAAGTTAGAAACATTCAAAAATCAAGAAAAGTTTGGGAAACAAGCCCAGGAACATTAGCTTTTCACAGGGTGAAAATTTGTTCAAGAATAGAGTGTGACAAATTTCTTGTCAGTCTCTTGCATCAAAAATCAGAGTTGTTAGACAGTAACCCAAATGGATTATCCTAAGACAGAGAAATAGTTGAAGAAGTTGTAGATATCAAATGCAGTAAGTGAGGCCAACAGTTCAATCTACATTGTTTTTAGACCTAAAATTCTGAGAAGCAAGAATGCTCACAGTGCAAACTCTTATCCATATGGTCATGAAGCATCAGTGATTTTAGGTGAGTTTCTGCAAGAAATTCTGCTAAGTACCATAAATAATATTATGGCTCCATATGAAAGACTTGTCTGAGGTTTTGAAGAATGATGGATGCATCTCTATGACTAATACCAATCCACTGGGCATTATGATAGATATGGGCACTTATTTCACCACCCTTCCAAGGGACCATATCCTTCTTAGTCATCTCAGGATGCAATAAATCATATATATCCATTCCAAAGCTCTGCTTGGGACATAGTCTGTGGAAATGACCAGCACAAAAAAATAGCAGCTAATTCCAACCATAAAAAAAAAAATCTTTGTATTGGTCTTGCAGAGAAACATATCAATTGCTTTACTACTGATTGGGAAGACCATCTTAGGAAAAAAAAAATATCAGGAAAATCATACAAACATCATCTTTCAGGGGTGAGTTTTGGGTGATTTTCCTTCTTTGATTCCCTCTCAGGGAGATCACTCTTCCTCAAAACTTACCTACAATATTCATATTGTTTAAGTATTCCCTACTGAAAATTACTCTGGAAAACATATAAGTGGTCATTTATTTGACAGCAGGAGCTACAACTACCTTAAACTATGATATAATTACATCACACCCTAATGTTTAAACTGCCCATGACCTAGTTCAGGGACTATGATGGTGTCAAGAGGCATCAGAGGGATTCGGCAAGAAAGAACTACAGCCAGATGATGGAAGAAGCTGTCACAGCAGGAGAAAAAAACAAACAAAGTCAGAGGCAATTTTTCTGTGGTCAGCAATTCCACCAGCACTATGCCAGAAGCAGGGAAAATTTACTGTTGGAACAAAGCAAGAATCTTCAACAGCTGCCTATAAGACACGTTTGGAATCTGTAGCCGACAGACAGTAGCAAAGCCATGGGAACAAGTACATTAGAAATTTAACCTTACAAAGTCTTACCCAAGTGTCTAATTTCAGATATAGTTCCAGTAAACTAGTTTACTCTTGTGTTTTCAGTTAAATATCTGCATAAACCTGTTCGGGTTAAAGATCAGAACCTGAACCTGTACATTCTGTTAGACCTGGATACATAATGATCTGTATTTTCAATTAAACCTATTTCAGGGGAACCTGTCACCCCTGGCGATAAATAACTTGGGAATTCACTAGTCCAGAGGATAAGAACTGTACTTGTATGTATGGCCGTGTAATAGGAAACAACACCGTCCTGTCCTAGAACAACACTCACTCCCCGTCAAGGTGGCTGAAATGGAGCAATTTCTTTCCAAGGAAGTCTTCTGAAAATTATTTTATAAAGTTGCTCAAAAAACACATTCAGAAGTGATTCTTGATACAATGATTCACTTACACAGAGCAGTACATATACTGAAACAACAACAGAGAGCAGATTTTGTTTATGTATCTAAGAGCTGTTTATTCTTCAGCTTTTAGTAGTGTCCTTTCTATAATATAGAAGTCCAATATTCTCATATGACAAAACTCCTGATTATTTAGAAGGATAATAGAATATAGGCTCCTTTCTATAAACAAGGTGTGACTAACCTATATTATTTCAAGTAGAATCCATGTATTAAGTAGATATTAACAGAGGGCATTTTAATTTCATATATTTAAAATGCACATGTTACATGTCTCATAGCTACACTTCACTTTTTAATTACTTCATCTTGAAAACAGCATACAAATACAGGACTATTTCTTCCAAGTGAAAGGATTACTTGGAGGTCTCAGATATGTTTCCCCTCCAGTACTATCATAAGTGATAAATTACAACAAATTGCAAGCCTAACAAAACAACACTTTTAACTCTATTGTCATATTTATTATAAAGTTCCTGGTTCATTGCATTTTGGCATTTTATACAACTGGTTCTGACAGTGATTAACATGGTTTGGGCTTCTGCTGTTTCGCCCAAGAGAAATAAAACACCAAAATCTCTGCAGGTGTGTAATGGGCCAGGGATTCACAATCTGTTCTGCAAAGTCAGACTTCAAAGACTTCAAAAACAAAAATCCTGAAGTTGGCATTGCCTCTGTAATAATTTAAAGCCTTTTGCATATTTCAAGGAATTCTAATTTCAACGTTTTAATCAGCACTGTTATTCAACAGTTTTCTGTAACAATTTAACCAATTGCATGACAAATTCTCCATTAGCTTTGAGCTTCACAAACCAAATAAAACAAGCAGTAGATCTAAGTAATAGAGCAACCTAAATTATTAAGCGCTTACTTCAACTCAAAAAGAGTTTTCACTTTTTTGAAGCACACTGCACAACTTATCTGATGCAGATGGGTGGGGAGAATTATACAGTAATTACAAAACTGCAATCAGACAGTTGCACCTGCAGTAAAGGAGCCTCAGGACAACATCCTAATTGTTTCTGTGATTACATGTCTAAAAGTAACACAGAACTTATTGAAGAAGAGTTAAAGTTCAGGTTAAAGTTTCAAGTTCTTTACAACTGAAAAAGAACCAAAAAGAGAAAGCCCAAAATGATACCTATTTCTGCAAACATTAATACAAAAACTGTCTTGTCTGTTACAGCAATTTCAAAAACATTTTATCATTAAACATCTCCACTAAGAAGCAGAGATGATTCTTTGTGGTTTGTTTTTCTTTAAAAGTATATTTCCTTATATACAACATACTTGATTTTATGAGGACTTTGATAATTTCTTGCTCCCTACCCAAGTGGTATTTTTCCTGACCTTTGGCATTTAGCTTGAAATTCCAACCTCAAAAGCATAGTCTTTTAAGTATGATACTTAGTATTTTGGTCTTAAAAGGAAACTGAAGTAGTACTGTGTACATTTGCACTTTCCCTTAGTTAGAAATTATAAACCTCATTTCAATGTTCACTTCTAAACCTGATATTCACAACTTCAAAATACTCATCGGCACAAAATGAGTAATTGTAACACAACATAAAGCAGTGGAAAATCCTTACACGATTTTGCTGAAGACTCAGTCAAAACCATTGTTCCAAACCAAAAATAAAACCATCCTCTTATTCATAATAAAATAAGATTATCACAAAGATAACAACACAACCACAAAGGTGAGCAAAGGCCTGGGAAGCTGCCACATGAGGAGAGGCCGAGAGAACTTTGGTTTGCTCGGCCTTGAGAAAAGATGGGTTACAGGAGACCCTGGCACCATGTTCCAGTATTTAAAGGGTGGCTCTGAAGAAGATGAAGACTCCCTTTTTACAAGGAGTCCTGTGGACAAGATGAGGGGTAACGGGTATCACTCCTGAGGAGGTTCCAATCAGACTCATGAGGACAATCATTCACAATAAGAACAATCAGCCATGGCAATAACCTCCTCAGGGAAGTGCTGGATTCCCCAATGTTGGACGTTTAAGCTCCATCTAGACAAGGTGCTGGGCCATCCTGTCTAGACCGTGCTTTTGCCAAGAAAGATTGGACCAGATAGTGCTGGAGGTCCCTTCCAAACTGGTCTTCTAAGATTCTATGATTAGCAGAAGGAATAAGCCAAACAAATTTACCACAAGAGGAAGGACAGAAGCACCAGACAATCTTCACCATTGTCCTTCCCAGACGAGGGCTGACTCAGAAAAAGGTCCGTTATTTAATTCCAAAGATGTTCATGGTTTAAGTGAGTCGTGGAGAGGAACATCATCCTGTGCACTGTCCTGGCTCCTGACTTGGCTGACTGCAATGGATTGCTGCCATCCTAATGCCCCTGCTTCTCTCTTTACCTTCTATCAGCTTTAGTATCATAGACCCGCGAAGCAGAGGGGGAGGTGAAACAAGCAGATTGTCAGATACGAGCTGAAGCTGGAGTTCCTGAACTTTGAGTCCTATAAAATACTTATTTCAGCATCATTCATGCCAGTTGTTATGGCTGGGGTTTTCTTGTTCTGGTTGGGAGCTTGATTTTTTTATTTTATTTTTTTTTTATTTTTTTGGTTGGTCTTTTGTGCAGAACCACAAAATGAGAGAAAAACGTTGAACTGCATTCATTAAATCCTTATGCCTGTGGTCAGCTTTTTCCTCCCCATTTGTACTTTAAGGTGACAGAACTCTCCAAGTCTGAGCATCACAAAAGTGTTTTGATTCTTCCTTTTAGCAACAAGACAGGACTAAACTTGGACTCGTTGACTCTGTGTCAAGAATGAAATTTAGCTTAACTAAAAGGAAATTCAAAATTAATTAAAAATAAACAAAATTAAAAAATAAAAGCTTATTCTTTGCTAACAATTAAGTATTTTTAATTTTCTTTAGAATTTTAGAACTTTGGTGCTCTGCATGACTTATAATATTGTCAGTCTGAGGGTATTTAAGAGATAGACAAGTAACAAAAGCAATTGTATTTGCTACTCTTGGAAACCCACACACTTCACACAAAACTGTTGCAATTCCACTTCACTCAAGCACTTAATTAATACTAAGCAAGTAATGCAGTTAAAATACAGTACTAAACATGGCTGAAATAAAAGTATTACATCTATAGAGAGACACTACAATATATGAAAAGCATAGTAAAATCATGGCACAGTAGGAAAAAAAGGTAAAAGTCACACTCTACACAAGAAAGGGCATTTAATAAGGAAAATCCACCTAGTAGGGAGCATTTCTCAAGTCTTTTGCAAACAAAAAGATTGCACAGATGCCTCACAATGGGAGTTTCTTAAGAAACTCAATATAGAAACTTCAATATCCATTCTTCCAAAGAAACCTCATCCATCCATTAGATAACAGCTGGAAAGGTAATACACACGACTTTTCAAAAGTAGATTTTCCATATATCATCATATGCTGCCTTCATCCTGATCACAGGTAATTCAACACCCTCATAGGAATGTTCTTATAGCCATCATTCACCACGGTTTTGGATGCTGAGGAAACCACTTCAATAAACAATATACAGCCACGACTGTATCGTGAGGCCTCTGGTGCGCCTGCATTTGAAAGCCCAGAGGCACAGAATACAAAATCAGAATGAGGAAAGTTGTGTGTGACATCAAGGAGATCAAAACAATGATTTAATCTAGCGTACAGAGTAGAAGCCTGGGCGGTGTGTGCCTTCAATATGTCCTGTATCTACATATAAACTACTCGGAGAAGTAATTAATAAACGGACAAAGTACTTCAAAAGTGAGATATTCAAAACTGAACAGGAGAAATGAGCAACCAGAACTCATTAGAATATTCAAGTGTCACAGATTCAAATATCAGAGAATGCAAGTCAAAAAAAAATACGCTACTTTCCCCTCCTTCAAATAACCAAAAGTATTACTGCCATCATTATCAGCTAAACATGAGTGATAAAATATTAGCTTCCTTCCCTATTACACACAAAAACACTAGACATGTAGGAACTTAGTAAAAAATAAATAAAGGCCATTCACAGAAGGTTTGGGTTTGGTGGTTGTTTTGTGTTTTTTTTTTTCTTTTTTAATTATCAGGCATCCAACCGAAGAACATAATGTTAGGCTTCCTTCCACTACCTAAATTCTACAATTGCAAGGTGAAAGGCAACCTTTAAAGTTGTTTGTGTATATGTTTTTTCCAGAGTTATACTCTCCTGCTTCTAGGTCTGCAACACCATCAGTTTCTCTCTGAATTGTAATAAGCATAGCACAGAATGAGGATGTTAATTTTTCACATTAATTCAAATGTTGTAATAAAGTATTACCGTGTCTCCTTGATATGGAAGTTCTGTGATATTATTCCTATGGTTATTAATTCCTTTGGCATACACACAGAAGTATTTATACTGTATATAAATTAATAAATTATGCAGCCGAAGTCTCTCATTCCAATTTTGGTTAATTAATAATGTGGCTGTCATGTTAAACCAAAGGATTTGTGGGGGGGAAAAGTTAAACTGTTAGGTGTCAAACTTTAAAAATGCTAATCAATACTGTTAGCCTGAAGACACTTTTGGCCTTACCTGGCATCACTTTTCTCAAATAATTATTTTGTTTTATCTCAAAGACCTTCTCCGCAATGCTTTGCTTTCAGAGAAAATGAGAAGCTGGGGAGAGCAAAGGATACACTCAGATGATTGTTTGGGATATATTAAATAATATATGTGTGATGTTCAGTCATGCAGAATTAATACTGCAGATCCCAATGTCTGCAAACTATCCAGAGGCTATCAGCGCTCTTGGCTGATAATGACTCACGTCCCTGAAAATTCCATTTTGACAGATACCTATGGGATTTTCCATTGATACAAGTCTTCTGAGAGAAGACAAGATCTGAATGTGCAGCTCCAGGAATAACTTTGACGCTTAACTATTACAAATACTTTTCGTGTTAAATTCGGGAACGCGAAATAAATGTGGCTTAGCACCGTGGTAACTACTGTACCACATTTTGAGAGGCAAGCAGTAAAATTCCTTTTCTACAAGTAACAAAATTATTTCACATCGGACAGAAAAGGTAATCATCACTACGACTGTAAACCAGACAGTTGGCTTAATTACAACACTTGGGGGTTACTGAGCATCCCAGTTTTCTGACAGTTAAAATTTCCTTCCTATTCAAAACTGATTTAAGACTTCTCTCTAAGACATTTTATAAGTTGGAAAACCAGCCCCCACAAAAGAAAGGAACAATATATCCCCCATCCTGCTCAAAAGAAAACCCAGCAACCCCTCCCCCCAAAAATTATTAATTGGGGTATGAATTGTAGGGCAGGTGGGTGTAGTTTGAAACTAAAATGGTTCAAGTACTGCATTTGTTCTTATGAAGATAGCTACTAAAAAGGGACTTTTTTTTTTCCCCTTCAAAGTAACTGTTCTCTCTGTATATCCTGCTAATTCTACAAAATGCATATTCCTGACTAAAACTTGAGAGATTTTAGTTTAGAAATAACCTTTACACAGAAAATGTACATAGAAAACTAGAGTTTTCTTACAGACAGCACTACTCGTATAATTAGATACATTATCACATATGCTTCTGTTCGAGTTATCTCTTATTGCAGTTCATATGATATGGACTTTAGTGCACCACATGAAAAAACAGGCAGTAGAGAAGACAGATGTAAAAAAGCATCCAAGAGGTTTTAGGAGCTCATCATTTAAAATTGCCCGGCATTCTTTTTGATAAAAGCAAACTTGAGGGCTGGGAAGAATGGAGCTTGAACACAGTATTTCTAAACTATCTAAAACCAGAATAAAATATTCAAACTATTTCTTTGTTGAACAGCACAGCACCAACACTTCAATTTTAGCAAGAGACACAAATGTTCATGATTCATCTTCTGGAGATTAGAGGGCAGCCGTAATATTAAAGCATTATTCTGAAATTCTTCTACCATAGATAGGAAATGTTGAGATGGAACCAGGTTAGGATTTCTATTTCTTCTATAACCTTAATCTTCCTGGAGTCCAGAGAGGCTGCTCTAGAACCCTTAACTTCTAGGTATCTTTCTAACACCGTTGATTTTTTTTTTCCATCTCAGAAATATCCTTTCTATGCAGGCAAAAATCTCAGAAAAAAAATGACCAATGTACGCATTGGTCACAGAGAAAATGGGAATTCATACAAATTGGGGTGATGTTAGAAAGAAAAACATTTCAGCCTCTGAATGATTCCACGATGTTCTGACTATTCATGTTGACAGATGTGATACAGAAACACAGGCTTTGTTTATACATACAAAATGCCAGAGTACTTAAAATGTTTATTTATCCTCCAGTCCACTTATGCCTTCTCTGTGTGTCAGCTGAAGTCTCACCTTTTTTTTCCTCAGGCAACTTTTACACAGTCCTTGTGTTTGTAAAGCAACAACATTCCAGGCTTGGGAAGCCGATTAAATAAAATTGAGAATGTGGCGAAAATCCTCGGTTTCTTCACCTAAGATTTTCTTTTTGCCCCCACTTAAATCAGCTGGCTTTCTAATGTTTTTACAGCATCATTTCTTTGCCTAATTTTACTGCTGTACGTGCACACTCTAATTGTTTAAGATCTCCTGACATCACACAGGGAAAGTCCAGGAGAGTGATTGCTCCAAGAAGAAAGAAACAATTGGATAGTTCTTCCCAGAACGAGTTCCAGTTCTTTGTAAGGAAGATAATTCTCCCCAGAACTGAAGATTTCCTGTGGCTTGTAGTTTGCCACTTCTGCCAATCTAATGATGTGTGGTCTTTTATAATTCCTGACACCAAAAATTTATTGTATTACATATTTGATGAGAGCAAAAAAAAAAAAAAAAAATTGTGCGTGTCTGGTATAGAAACCATAAATATAAATATTTCACAGCCCACCATTCTCATTAAAAAGTAAAAATATTTCTCATTCATTTTTTATATGCATTTGGACGTGTGACATGCATTTTTGAAAGCACACTCTAAAAAACAAAAATAAAAATACTCCTTCCAAAACGGCTTGAGACATATTGTATAAATCCCAAAAGCATTTAAAACATTTACTTATTCATAAATTTCAGATTTAAACACAGTTGCAAGAAATAAATAAAATGGTTGTAATGGAAGAGAGGGATTACTTGTTAATTTAATGCCTCTTCACAGCTTTATAAATTCATAATGCTTTCTCTTCTAGTGGATAAAAGTGAAGATTTGAGAGAAATAAAGGAATTTTTGCCTTAATCCTTCAAGTTATAAAATATTTTGTCCTTAAAAGTAAAAAACACCTGAATATGTCGGGTTTTTTTGTTGTTTGTTTCTTACACAGTATCTGACCAACGTCCCTGAACCCAACAGAAGAAAAAAAACTTCAAAAATACTGAATTTGACTATTGATTTAATTAGCGCTAAAGTCACTTGCAATTTCATATAACACATCTCAGCCAGCCTATCTTTAAAATCATATTCTGCCACCACTGTCCTGAAGGCCAACACATTTGCAGGAGCGTGAGAACACTTCCAGCATCCCACAACACATCGCAGCGTTTTATACTCACCTCAAATCTCCCACTCAGTGATCACCATTGAATCAAATTAAAGACCCAAATATATAGCTCCTGTCCTCCAGAACAGACCCACAGCACGATATTAACATGCCAAAAGAATATATTTAATACTTATGACATATTCATTATAATTCATGTATTTTTCTAATTTGATCTTTTCTGCGTCATGCACAGGGGACAAAAACGTTGCCGTGGCACTTACGAGCCTTTGCTCTTGAAATCATGTGGTTCTGTACCAGTATTTTGGCATTGTAAAGTGACTCCTAAATTGCTATAGAATGGCATCTTGTTGGCATGACTATATATAAAGTCAAACCACTTCATGTAAGTTAATGTAAAAAACTGAGCCTACATTCTGCTTCAATATTTATTTTTTTTTTATTATTTTAGACAGTAAATTAACTTCCTTGTTCTTTGTCCAGAAACTTCAATCCATACCTAAGAATAAATCCCATTCCTCTGTAAGATACTAACTCATAACAATATTTTTCAACAATATACAAACAAAATACAAAACATCTCTGGTTTTCAAAGAGGAATTTCAGAAACATGAGCGAAGGCATTCTCAAACTGCATCTGATTCAATATTTAAAAGGAAACTTATTTAGTCATTAACACAACCGTTATACCAATTGTTTTGATCACTCTTCTTTAGGTGGTTTTTTTTGTTTGTTTGTTTTGGGTTTTTTGGTGGGTTTTTTTTGTTTGTTTTGGGTTTTTTTGTTTGTTTGTTTTTTTTTTTAGTTGAGAAGGAAAATCACTTTATTAGTTCAAGTTGTGAATACTTGAATACCTGTCAACTTAATTCATGTGTTCTTCCCAATGACACAACCACTGCAGCACGAAAGCACCATCTGAGTGTAAGGATATATATCTCTTGAGTTTCATTTTTCAAGTGAAACACTGACGATGTACCTACAAATATATGTGTGCAGATCAACCTTTCCTGAAAGTCTGGTTCTTTTGTTGGACGCACTATTGATGATGTCACAGTTTAACTGCTCTGATATCACAGCTCACAGCTGTGATCAACTTCATCTATTCTCAGTATTTTTCTACGGTGCAACTGTTCTGCCTGTAGTTTTATCACATATACATTGGTGATACCTGAAAGGAATTCCATGAAGAACTAGAAAGAATTATGAATAAACTGAAGAGCATCAACAGTCTTCAAGAACTCTCCAGGCAGGAATCCAGTCCTAACTGTGTCTCCTGAGACTAAAATAGTTTGGATGAGAATTACAAACAAATATTATAAGTTATCCTTAATGAACAGAAGGTTACTCTTTGTTTTGCTTTTAAATGTTCATATCATTTAAAAAAAAAATGGGAGGGAAAAATATTAATATCTTTTTAAAATAAAATTTCTTTTTGAAGTATTCCTAAATGTATCTTTTAGAAGATAAGTATTCAAAACACAATATTAAAATTTTAATTTAGAATCCAATTTCTTTTTATGTTTTCTTTCTTTTTTTTTTTTTTGTTATTGTTAAGAAAAATATGATGGGTTTGGCTCAACTAAAACATCAAACTCATTCCCAGCTCTTTCAGATTTTTTTTCCCATTGCTGCTATAAGGTACTGAATGGGAAAGAGGCTCTTCATTTTATATCACATTTTATAAAAAAAAAAAAAATCTAGTAGGAAGAAAAGAAATTGATACAGATTGAGATCATGACAGTGAATTAACAGTAGCTAAAAACGTAAGCTGCAGGACATAGTAACAGTAACCAAACAATTTTTTATTTTACATTCTATAACAGACTCTTGTGTTGTGATTTCACTAAAAGGATGCATTTTGTGTAGAAACGCTCCTGTACTGATTAGTAGAAAACAGGTTAAAATACTCTCATCAAATTATTCACAGATTTGCATGGATTAGGCTTCTGACTTCACATGTGTATGTACAGAGACACAGGCAAGGCTTCAAGCCAGTCTTCTGCAGATGCTGAGTCACTCTGACTTTCCCTGAAGGCAAAGGAAAACCCAGGGATCTACCAAGTACTTCTTATGAATAAAACATTTTGATGCTACCATTAGTAACTCTGTGTAATACCGAGTAACACTGCTGACAATTCACTGGGCTGAAAGACGTAGAAATAAATCTAGCAACCCCCTTACTTTTTTTAGCCAGAGCAAAAGGGAAATCTGGCACTAAAACAGAAACCCAGGCAATTTGTATGGTAAGTCACTGACCATAAACTTATTCACTTATTAGCAAGTGAATGCCTGTTGGTTAACGTGGTGGGATACCTCCACATGAGGAAGCAACTTTGTTGGAAAAATATCCACCCCCAAATAACTCCTACCCGAAGATGTGCCTTTTTAACTGAATAAAAACATTTTTAGCGTTACAGAAAATGCAGCCACCTCTATTTTTAGGCGAACAGAAACTTTTCACCATGGAAATCCAGCAGTACTGAATTTAATAGAAGATTTGAGTTGAGTTTGCATCTAACTTCAAGCATGAATAAATCTCTGCAGGGAAATGCAGCTAATCCTGTTCACTCAGTTTGCCTAAGTAGCTTGTTAAAAAAGGACAGTGACCCTGTGGTGTGTCTTGGTGCACGCATGTGTGAACTTCTAGAGAAGAGACTTTTTGGGCAGATGGTTAAGACTAACCTCATCACTGACTTTTTCACAACTCTCCCAATTAGGGATGAACTAATGGTGGCGATGGGGAGGGTGGAGACAAGCTCATAAACCGAAGCTCAAGATCAAAATCTGAATATTGCTTCTACGGAAAGCAAAAATAGACGAATTTTCAGGCCCTGTTAAATAAAAACAAAGTGTATTTGGAAATGCCATCAGGCATTCCTGGTATCAGGATACCATGTTACTCACATGGGTTGAATTTATATCCTGAACATTTTCAGTTATTTCTACGTTTCAGAATACTGCCCTTAACTTTCTGGCAAAATAATTTGATAAGAACGTGTCAAATCAATTAACATTTTTGTTGAATGCTGTTTTGGGCATTTTGAGGATACACCATATTTTGTAATATATTAGTGGAATATATTAGGAATACAGTGGCATAAAAGCATATAGCACATTTTACTAGTGTACGCTTAGTTATCGAGCCTTATTTCTGATCCAGAAGCAAAATTACTAAATTTATAGGTGATCTTTTCTCTGCAGATTAATTAATTTTCACCTGAATCAGACAATTTTACTTATGGTAACTGCAAATTACATTTTTATTTGTGGATTTGTTTTTTTCCACTGAAGTTTCAACCACATGGACAAGAAAGACTCAAACTGCTCAGCCTCAAATTCGTTTTGTGACACCGGTTTTTCAGAAATATTTTGAAGATGCTTGGCATTTACTGTATTAGTTAATCCCATTACAATGGATTTAAAGGAAAGTTTAAAAATCTCTTGAATGCATGGAGGGTGGGGGGAGGGAAAGAAATTCTAAATGGAAGAAAAACCAGAACTGTCAATGCTATAATTCTTGACCTGAGAGTCTTCACGAGTAGAATATTTAATATACTGGTGAATAATAGTTTTTATTCTGCATTTACTACCTTAATAACTCAGGACAAAGCTGCCATGAGTCCAGACAGTCTTTGTCCAGAGGAGGAGAAGCCATTCTAAATTTATGCATACAGTTTTTTGTTGCAGATTTATTTATGGTAGGATAGACTAAGAATAACCTCTTCTTGAATTCTGCTTTTGCTTATTTTTCTCCAAGAGTCGAATCAAATAAATCTGTTGTTTTGACCAAAAGGTTTTTTTTACTCCCACTTTCAATTGCACTGTGGTTGCATTACTTAGTCACTCTCTTCCTTTGTTACTCTGTGCATTACCCTCAACCCATAGGTTGAAGAAAATTCCTCATTTTCTCGATCCCTCATACATCCAAACCTGGGGAGCAAAGCCCGTGATAGCTGCTCAGGAGTGCAAATCAAGCATTTCATGCCCAAAGCTATTACACAGAAATGACTGTCTGGGGTTGCATCATCAGCATTACTGCTGTAGCATGAAGGAGAAAAACAAAACAAATATTAATGGTAGAGATGGAAGGACAGCAGTGAACACAAAGACTTGCTAAATCACTGCTGCTGATTTTCCATGGCCTTCCTGTTTAAGGGAGTTATGCAAATCAACCAAAGTATTGACATGCAGGTGTTTCATCTCGCATGTACCATCCTATTACCTCCGAGATTTCAGGGGTTTGTCATACATGGCTGAGTCAGGTAATTAAACTATTTGTTGCAATTAAATATCATGAATACTGTAGGATCTATTCCTTCTCTCCTTTTAACTTCCCAATAGAAATTTTAAGCCGTTTCAAACGTAAAGAATCTGACCACCTTGCCCAACAGATGGCAAAATTTTCCAAGTTTTCATTCTAAAAAGGTCAAGCACAAGTCTCAACAAGGTACAGTAAAATATATCTGACATGCATAGAGTAAAACCTTCCACTAACTTTTATGTCAATGATTTCTTAAAAATATATATAATAGATTTATAGGTCTAATACATACCTGAGACATAGAAGAGTTTCATGGCAGTACAGCTTTCCCTTTTTAATTCAGACTTGATTAATACATATTCCACAGACCCCAGCAAAGAGAATGCACAGATCTTGTGGAAAAAAGTATTTGAAGAAGTGTTTTCAGTGAGCACTTAGGATTCCTCCCTTTTTTTTTTTTTCATTAGGTTTGACATTTTTGACACTATACCGTATTACAGGCTATTAGCCTAAAGCAATGATTGGGTAGATTAGATTTTTACTGAAACACAGACTGAGAAATGTGTGAAAAATTGAAATTACAAGCCTATATTAGCAAGCTTCTTTTCCGAGGGCAGCTCCATCTTTGTTGTACAACTAAGTATAATAATTTAGACCCTGCAGCTTACATATCCAACGTGCCTTGACACTGAAGACATCCTCCAGGAAACAGTTCTATTGAAGCAAATGTCAACAAAACATAGATTTTCCACTGTTTGTTTGGGTTTTTTTTTTTCACCCTAAGACTTTTGATACTGCTTGTTTCTTACCTTCCTTTTTCCTCCCCCATCTGCTCCAGCAGCAGGTTCCCAATAGGGCAGAGCTGACCAAACTTCCCTGCCTGTGTGGGACTCGGGCAGCTCAGCCAGAGGGGCAGGTGGGAAGTGCATTCCCTGCAACCCTCCCACCCACCCCCGTGTAACCAGAGCCCCTTGATGGGAGGGGCACAATCCTGCCCTTTGTGCCCTTGAAAACTTTGCCCTTCAAAATCCCAAGTGTGTCAAGTTCCTGCCTTGCCTTAGGGCTCAGAAGGGTTTTTCAGGTGGCTCATCCTCTGCAAAAAACTACAGCAAGCAAATTTTGCTGCATTTCACGTTTATCATGCTGAGAAAACGTGCTAAAAAATTCAGGTACACTGTGTAACATATACTATACAATAAATTCGGGTAACACAAAGCCAACACGTTCTGATTGCAAAAAGAGAACGGTCACAGTAGAAATATGTAAAAAATATATCTTTTTTTTTTTTCATGTCTCAGTGTCTTTTTTGCATCCTGTATGATTGTAATAAGGGAAAATGAATCCACAGTTGATGGATGGATACTGCTCTCAGAAAGTTGATAAGATGGTAATGATACAGCCACTGAACCATGTCTCTACCATCTCATAATAATATTCATTATAAAAGCAGACTTTAACTTAGCAAGGGGCACAACTTTTACCCTTTCTGGCAGAGTAAAAAGAAACCCTCGTATTTTTAAAGTTTTAAGCCACAGAGAGCATACTTTTAACTCGCTGTATTTACTCTTTCAAACTTGAAACGTCGCAATGCCAAGCTGCTTTTCCGCTGCAGAACAACAACCCTGTTACTTCCAGAAGGTGGCTACGGAAACTCCGCGCTCCCCATCGCTCTGGGCTCCAAAGACAATCGGCCAGCGAAGCCCCGGCCAACATTCTGGGCAGCAGGGGCAAAGCGAGGATGAGGCCACGTCGGATGACGGGAGACAGCAGGTGGAAGTTGTGAAGCGCAAGGCAGCACATTTATCTTTCCAAGCAGGGCAATGCTTAATTAATCTGCAATTTATGAAACTCCCCGTGCTCCCAGGAGTCCTCCCAGGGAGCCTTTGCTGGGTAGTGCCTGGGGAGGTACAAAAATGCCTCCCACAGCGCACTGTGCCTATGGCGCGATACTGAAGACTCTCGATAGCAGAGAGGGAAAAAAAGCACACGAGGAAGCGAGTAATACCTACACCAAAATATCCAATTAACATTGGGCTAAAAAGTGAGCACTAATTTCTAAAGCCACATCAGAATAAGGAGTCTGAACAAAAGCTGCATTAAATGGGAGCAGATACACACCACTATAATTAGGCATTTAGCAAGAGAACTTATCCTCTACCCTCAAAGGCAGCAGCTGGTATTTGCTTTTAACTTAAGAGCCTGCTTTCCTTAATGCAATATTTAGTTCTAACCTTTGCCTGAGCTAGTTATAGGGTATTCCTAGAACTGGTGTTGTCATTTTAAACAACATCAAAAAGGAATGGGAAAGATTTTTAACGTTAAATAGTATTTATCATATTTCTTTCAATTAATTTTAAGTGCAGCTAGTCAAATGTAAACATTTTGCTTCACAGAGTGCTTTCCTTGAAGAAAATGATCCTCAACACACAGAAGAACCACCATTATGCCAGCTTAGATCACTGGATCACCCATGACAGTAAGTAAAGCCTCACACAGTGTAGTCTCTTCAGTTTCTAAAACATAAAAATCACTTCTGTATCTCTATCATCACCTCAAGACTGACCTTCACTATAAGTTCATCTTCCCTCTTTCCTCCTATTTTTCCAAAACTTTTGTTCCCCTAGTCTGCAATTTCAGCTACAACTGCCCTGCTGATTCATCCCTGCATTCCCCTGTTGCTTGACTGAAGCACTTACCATTTTCAGTACCTTTCCCTGGGACCAGATTACAGCATGTAGAGAATACCACTACTCCTCTCCTTACAACAACAGATTGAGTCCTGAACTATTTTCACTCGGATTCTCTTCACTAGTCTCATACTTGTTACTTATTTCTCTTTTCATATTATTCCCACCGTTGTCAATACACAAATGTTTCCCTCTGGATGTATGCCATCTGGAGCAGCCTTTCTGCATTGCTTTGCCTCATCAGCTCCAGCTTCTATTAAAATCTCCTTAAAACTGGAATTTTAAAATATAAGTATATTTAATATGAACATTACACTGTAATTAAAGCAATAAACTCTCTTTGCTTCCTTTCCAAAAATTATGCACTGTTAATTTCAAAACCGCGGTCAACTTCAAAGTGATATGCCTGACATTTCTGAGTTAGTGAAACCCAAGAACAAACAAAACCTAAAGACAGACTTCAATTTGTAAACATTAAGTCTTACACGGTCTCTGTGCATATCCAGAGAGGTGCAGACACATATATGTGTACGAGTCAAAGAGAAATCGTTCTCCCATCTCTTAGCAGAAGTGGGAACAAACAACCCAAGCGGCTTCACTGTCTTTAAATGTTTCATTTGCCTTAAACCTGAGAAGAATGTCGTGCTAATAAATGCTGATAGCCTGTTTTTGCAGCAGGCAATCTCCTGGTTCCAAGTGAGTGACTGGAACAATGTTTTATCTCCCAACAGGAGACAGAAGACGTCACTTGGACTGCTGGAGTCAGTGTCGATGTTAAGAACATCTTGACCAAGATTTACAGAGCAGAGTCTAGCCAAAGTAACAGTGAAAAATTTGGAACAATCCAAGGGGATTACATAAAAAGAACAGGATATTAAATATTTTACATGTTGCTGATGAACTGCAGCCTGTAAGAAACCGGGTTTCCTCTCTTAGCCTTTAGAATTTATGCTTTGTAGAGTGAACTATTTATGTAACATCATAAAAGAGAATCATTTTTCTCCTCCCCTGCATACTTCTCCATCAACCTATTTTCTACCAAACTGCAGTCCAACTTTCATCTGTTCCTCCTAAATACTGAATGTATTCCTCCTTAGCCATGAGCAGAGCACTCTGCTCTCGTACTCATCTTAACAAGTACACTGAAAGCAGTGTACAGATATTTGCCTGCTTTGCTGGAGCAGGAACAGAGATGGTGAGTTTTTGATCACAAATGTTTGTCAGTGTTGTGGTGCATCATCAGTAATTTCTGATAGATGTTGGACTTCACACAGCGTTCTGCTATTTCAGCTGCTGTAGATTTCCAAGGAGAAAGAGGTTCAAAGACTAATGACTGCCAGAAAAGTCATTAATAATTTCAATTGTTTTGCATTAACCAAAATTACATTTTAAGGCATGCATTATTTTCTTTGTAAATTAATGACATGTAAGATGTCTAATGAGATTTGACTAAGGTTTTAATTAAAAAAAAAAGACAACAACAACAACAAAAAGAGCAAAAAAAAACCAAACAAACCAACCAAACAAAAAAATCCACCACCACCAAACAACACATTGATTATGTACTCATACCCAAATTCGTACAATATGGTAAAACCTGGGGGAAAAAAAAAAAAGGAAAAAGAAAAAAAAAGGAGCAGCTTGATAGATAAAAACAGTCAAAAGACACAAATACATACAGTAAATGCAGACCATTTATTATTATTGCACCTTTGAGAATGCTCTTTGATTATCTCTTTTGATGTGTTCAACAAAACATAAGGAGGGAAAAGGTGGTTCAGCATAGTAGGATAGTGTCAGAGTGTCTGATACTCGACCAGTGTGAGAGACTACTCAGTAACAAGGCTTCACTTTCAGCTTCTCCATAACTAAGGTCAGCCCAGGCTCCCAAAACCACAGCAAACGCCCTTGAAAAATTGTAATGAAACACAAACTGCTTCAGTATGGCTTGCTGCTGGATCCACTGCATATTTAATTTATGCAACCCAAATTCCCATACTAAATGTGCAGCTTAGGCAGAAAAAATGTGTATGGTTATAGATTAGTCTAAATACAAAGTACAACTCATCCTCACTGAAAATCAGATATATTGATACTGTACCGCATTATTAGATACAAAATTATGCCTACAGAGATAGATCTTTCTATCATAGAAAGATAGATCTTTCTGTCTTTTCTTTCAGAAAATCACCTACTTAAATCAAAGATGACATGCTGATCCAGCCTACAGGATTTCTGTCTTATTGAGAAAAATCCAGATATTTTGTATACCATGCAAATAATCCAGTCTTATATGGTCCACAGAGTTCAGAGTAATGTTCCTGAAAGATTTATGACATCTACTTAACAAAACCAGTGGAATTTTCTACTTTTTCTTATTTATGTGTTCCTAATGCATCTGCAACAAAATCTACATCTAACAAGACACTGCAGTTTGACTTGATATCATAAAAGCCCAGGTACAAACAAACTTACCCTTAAGAAAAAAAAAAACACTGAAAGGATTAGTTAGTTGTCAGCAACAATTCAAACACTATTGTTAGGCTATTGAGGATTAAAGGCCCCAAAAATTCATGTGAATACCCACTGAATTATACCCATGTTCACTATTCATACCACTCCTGTCAGTGCAAGCAGAGAATGTAGGACAGCTGAATGTATACAGCTTTACAGTATACATCACACAGATGACTATATATATATATATTATATACACATATATATGAACGGTCACATAGAAGAGTGCCTGGTGGTATCCGGTTTTTAATTTAGCACCACGCAAGCAATTGCAAACAAAAATAAATTATTTTAGTCCATTAGGACCCAGATATATCTATTTACTTGCACTTGATTTTTTTTTACCCTCTGTTTTGTAAAACTCTAATTTTTAATATTTATGCTACGTATTCCACAACATGAACGCACACAAGCTCATTTTTTTTTACTTTCATTTATAGCTACAGTGATGAACAGGAAAAAAACAACCACCATCTTCTGAGCTACAGAATGCAATGGCATCATCTTCTCTCTTTTTTAAGGGATTGATAATGTTTATTGACATACTTTTGTCCAAACCCGATACAGCCAGTAAATTTTATCTAAATCAAAAAAATTGTAGCAGAGGATAGAAAGCGAAATTTTACAATTTTGCACTTTCAGTGATTTATTTTTTTTTTTTTTTAACAGATTTGAGGAATTTTTACTGGTCAATTGTGACAAATTCACCAAAACTGGATTTTCTTCGAGAGATGCGAAAAGGAAAATGGAAGATTTTTTTACCTCTTTCAGAGCTACCGGGGCAAATTCTCACTGCAAGGAGGATCACACCCCACCAGTGTTAAATAGGAGCTTTGATTCGATATAATTTTCTCAGCTCAGTTACAAATGACTCAAATGAATTTTTTTTTTTTTTAAAGTTTTTCCTTCCCTCTCAGCCCTCACTCTCCACTGCAAAAACTAACACCATTAAAAAGTGGAAGGTGGAGAAAGGCACAAATGGTGCGACTCAATTTATCAGCCTAACCCACATCACTTGAAATCCAACGAATTATATGTGGTAGTTCAACAGGGAACATCTCTTGTAACTGCTTGCTCATGAGCTCCCCCCCAGCCAATAACTATTTGTCTTAATTGACAGTGTGTAATCCTCAAATAGCTAAACCTTCCTGTTTGGATGAATGGATTCCATTGATAAATTTACAAGACATTACTCTCTGGTAATGTCTTAGGAGCAAATCCAGAAATCACACAGTAGTGGGATATGGAGACAAACAGCATTCTAACCCCAAAATAAAAAAGCTAACTGTCCAAAGCACACAACAGCAAGTTATGTGCATCTTTATTTAGAACCTTCGGATTCTAACATTAATTACCTTTCTTTTCAAGCTTTAATTTACAGGCAGTTACATTAGATTACTTTCTCTTCGGGTCTTTATGGCAAACATGCAGCCCCAGAAATGAGCAGATTCTACATGGAGATGATGGAGGATATGAACACTTGCCATAAGGTCTTTATCAATAAGAAAACCACTCAGCCCTTCATCCGAAAATACAAACAGAAAAAAAAAATGCCCAACTCACAATTCTGCTCCGAACAGCAGCAGCCTTTGGCCACCCAGAAGAATACAGGACTTGTCAAGAACTCCAGAGCTAAAAGTTTCAGTACCAAGAGAATCCAACAATTTTCAAAGGGTCTACTTTAGAAAATACTTTTTTTTTTTTTCTCCCCCTGTCTCTGGAGCATCCCTCCAATCCCATCACCTTTTCAGGAATAAGAGCTTTCAAGCACTTCTTTTCTTCTCAAGAGACAACTACATAAGAAACTGCCAAGCCATCATAAGGAAAGCTGTTCAGAGAGACAAATTTAGAAAAAAACAAAACAAAACAAAAAAAC
>VXAY01001857.1:679040-734901 GCA_013399855.1 Oxyruncus cristatus
TTGAGGATTAAAGGCCCCAAAAATTCATGTGAATACCCACTGAATTATACCCATGTTCACTATTCATACCACTCCTGTCAGTGCAAGCAGAGAATGTAGGACAGCTGAATGTATACAGCTTTACAGTATACATCACACAGATGACTATATATATATATATTATATACACATATATATGAACGGTCACATAGAAGAGTGCCTGGTGGTATCCGGTTTTTAATTTAGCACCACGCAAGCAATTGCAAACAAAAATAAATTATTTTAGTCCATTAGGACCCAGATATATCTATTTACTTGCACTTGATTTTTTTTTACCCTCTGTTTTGTAAAACTCTAATTTTTAATATTTATGCTACGTATTCCACAACATGAACGCACACAAGCTCATTTTTTTTTACTTTCATTTATAGCTACAGTGATGAACAGGAAAAAAACAACCACCATCTTCTGAGCTACAGAATGCAATGGCATCATCTTCTCTCTTTTTTAAGGGATTGATAATGTTTATTGACATACTTTTGTCCAAACCCGATACAGCCAGTAAATTTTATCTAAATCAAAAAAATTGTAGCAGAGGATAGAAAGCGAAATTTTACAATTTTGCACTTTCAGTGATTTATTTTTTTTTTTTTTTAACAGATTTGAGGAATTTTTACTGGTCAATTGTGACAAATTCACCAAAACTGGATTTTCTTCGAGAGATGCGAAAAGGAAAATGGAAGATTTTTTTACCTCTTTCAGAGCTACCGGGGCAAATTCTCACTGCAAGGAGGATCACACCCCACCAGTGTTAAATAGGAGCTTTGATTCGATATAATTTTCTCAGCTCAGTTACAAATGACTCAAATGAATTTTTTTTTTTTTTAAAGTTTTTCCTTCCCTCTCAGCCCTCACTCTCCACTGCAAAAACTAACACCATTAAAAAGTGGAAGGTGGAGAAAGGCACAAATGGTGCGACTCAATTTATCAGCCTAACCCACATCACTTGAAATCCAACGAATTATATGTGGTAGTTCAACAGGGAACATCTCTTGTAACTGCTTGCTCATGAGCTCCCCCCCAGCCAATAACTATTTGTCTTAATTGACAGTGTGTAATCCTCAAATAGCTAAACCTTCCTGTTTGGATGAATGGATTCCATTGATAAATTTACAAGACATTACTCTCTGGTACCCCCTGCCGAGCAAATCCAGAAATCACACAGTAGTGGGATATGGAGACAAACAGCATTCTAACCCCAAAATAAAAAAGCTAACTGTCCAAAGCACACAACAGCAAGTTATGTGCATCTTTATTTAGAACCTTCGGATTCTAACATTAATTACCTTTCTTTTCAAGCTTTAATTTACAGGCAGTTACATTAGATTACTTTCTCTTCGGGTCTTTATGGCAAACATGCAGCCCCAGAAATGAGCAGATTCTACATGGAGATGATGGAGGATATGAACACTTGCCATAAGGTCTTTATCAATAAGAAAACCACTCAGCCCTTCATCCGAAAATACAAACAGAAAAAAAAAATGCCCAACTCACAATTCTGCTCCGAACAGCAGCAGCCTTTGGCCACCCAGAAGAATACAGGACTTGTCAAGAACTCCAGAGCTAAAAGTTTCAGTACCAAGAGAATCCAACAATTTTCAAAGGGTCTACTTTAGAAAATACTTTTTTTTTTTTTCTCCCCCTGCCTCTGGAGCATCCCTCCAATCCCATCACCTTTTCAGGAATAAGAGCTTTCAAGCACTTCTTTTCTTCTCAAGAGACAACTACATAAGAAACTGCCAAGCCATCATAAGGAAAGCTGTTCAGAGAGACAAATTTAGAAAAAAACAAAACAAAACAAAAAAACAAAACAAAACAAAACAAACAAACAAAAAAAAAACCAAAACAAAACAGTTAAGCCCTGACTATAGATAAAATTTTATAAAATACTCAGTTATAGAGAAATCTCTGTGTGTTTAAATAGGAGTATTTTAAAAACTAACAGAAGTTACCCACAGATTAATCACTGGCAAGATCATCTTACAGCATATCCATGTCTCAGTAAAATTAGTGCTAGTAAATTTATTGAAAACATTTATAGAATGTGAGCTATAAAGCATGTTAATGCATCTATATATATGTTTTTTTCAAAATGCTTTTCCTTAAAACCAAGACATTCAAAATCAAGTTCTGCGATATTTTTGGCGGGCATCTTTAGAGTATTGTCTTCACTGTAGAATTTTCAGTAGAACTATGAGAAGTCCATGAGAAACCCCCCTCTGACCAATGCCTTATCATGAAAGATTTCATGTTTTTATGCTCTCTCATCCGTGAATTACATTTAATGTCTAAAATCAGAAAATGGGCTGCTTTCTTGACCTTAGCTGTTACACATTTTTAGCTATGAAATCCTTCTGATATTGTCATTATCGCCTGTCTAACATTATCCCACCTATCCAGTTTTGCAATGCAGTATTGTCTACAGCCTTTGTGCCTTGGGGAAGGATTTTTCATTTCATATTGTTTGTTCAGACTTTAATGAGATTCTTAAAAGAGCGACCCCTTGGATTGTAATAGAATCCCACCATAGATCAGTGACTGGTAGAAAGTGTTTTGACACGACTCGTTTCGCAGAAAGGGAAATTTATGTTCACAAAAGTGGACTCGATCATGAAAGGTAGAAGGAAGAGAAAAGAGAATGAAGCAGCAATGTAACATCAGAAGATATTAAAAAAAATGAAAAAAAAACCCACCAAAAATGCTACTAGAAGTCGTATTTTAAAATTAAATTGCTTTTTTCCTCCCTCCTTTTCAAAGGGCTCTTTTCAAAAATGTGGATAATAACAACGAGAAGTTACAGGATCCACAAGGAAAAGATAGGAAAATTGGCTTGAAAATCTGCTAATGAGAATTGTACTGGAGTCTATGATAATAAAATCTATCTTTTTTAAAAAAGGCAACTTTTTTTCACCATCTTCTCTAAAATAAATTATTTCTCTGGTAAGAATCCCATGGCTACATCCAGAAACAGAAAATACTTTGTGTGGAGCAAATCTGCATATCAAAGTAAAATAATTACTTAGTTCCCCTCAATATACTTTTCTGGCACTATTTTTAGGTATGCTTTTGAAAATTTAAGTATCTTTTGAGAAAACAGAAATACAGTACAGTTAGGAGGATGTTAATATTCATTTACAAAGCAGACCTACTAACATTACTTTTATGCATTCTTTGGTACAAAATATACAATTTTACAAAAATTTAAAAATTGTCCAAACTTGCAGACCACCTGTGGATTCAGCAAGACTTGGCAGGACAACAGAAACCTCCAATATAAATGTTGACTGCTGTGATCAACTCCACGTTTAATCTCTCGCAGAAGCACAGAAAACAGAGAAAAAATGAGCAAATCACTCTTAAAGCTAATGGTCCCTGAAGGCGAGAGGATAATGGTATCTGGAAGAGAAGCTGGAGAGTGAGTAAAAACAGTTATTTGTACTTATTAACTTACTAACTAATAAGTTCCAGCTGATTTTCATTGTGCTTTGAAAAGGAAACAATTTTTAAAAAAATAATGACAAGCTTTTTTATTCTTCTCCAACATATCTTGATTTTAGCAATTATGAATATATACCCATAATAATATTATTATATACCTGTAATAATATATAGTACTATGACAGGAAGAGTTTAAATCATTGAAGGAATAGAAGACATTACTGAAGTAATGTAACAATGATATTTGTTCTTTGCTCATCTCTTATCATTTCAAGTTGACAGTTGGCCAGTTTACCAAAGTGACAAGCTAGATTATTAATTTGACTAAGCTAAATTTCTAAATCACAGGTTTACTGAAGTAATTCAATTACCAAAGTGTATCAGAAGGATATGTGGATACATTAATTCACACCCAGTAGCAAACTGCACATGAAGACACCTTTACTTTACTGACTTTCAAGCAGTTCAGAGCAGGCAGCTCAGCCGACAGCTCATGAGAGGAATTTCAGACAGCCTCCAAAACATGACTAAGCAACATGCAGTGCACACAGCCAGAGACAGGCCTGGAGTAATTATGAACTAACTGCTTAACTAGCTGCTGGCCAGAGTACGATTCCTCCCAGCTCAACCTTCACTGCCCTCTCAGTCAACCCGGGAGCCGCAAACAGGGGGAAGGGGGAAGGTGCGAAGGGTCGTCCTTTGCAAACACGTTCAGCTCCGAACCGTCCACGTGTCGTTTATCTGGGCTGCAGATTAAGTGCACCACAGATGCTGAGATATTAGACCTGGCAGTTTGCAGAGGCGCCCTTGGTCCAGGAGGATGCTTTAGCAGAGCCACGTACAGATGTCTGAGCCAGGTCAGCAGCGCAGCTGCTTATGGCAACGCTTCAGCTGACTCCGAGCTGCTCCGGGTTCCCATCAGCCTCCACTTAATCCCAGGCAAAACCTGGCCCTGCAAGGCACTGCACCTGAGCTAATAAGCTGCTTATGGATCCAAAACACTGAGGAACAGGGGGCTGAGCCAGCAGGAGCCAGTCTGGGTCCTGTAGGCATGGAAGGGAGCCAGCACTAATAAGCCGGGCCCATATGACAGCTTTCACGCTGGGCTGTGCTGCACATCCCAACAGTGTGGGTATTTTCAAGGGTTTTGGGTTTTTTTTTCCATTATCCACTGTTTTCTTGCTGACTGCCTGGCACGCCATCATATTAGTCTGGCCCTAAAACAGCAAACTGTTGGGAGGGAAAATATGGAAAGGTCTCCTACAAATATAATAAAAAGTGGGGTTTGTTTTAAACTTTGATTGCATATATCAGAATTTTATTTTTTTTTCCTGCCTGTAGCATGTGTTTAATAGCATTTTAAGAAGAAAATGTGTAATACTCCAATGTTTGAAAACTATGAATGACATTTTCATTATAGGTTGTGCTTAAAGTAATCCCTATGAGAAATGAATTTATATAAAATATGCTCTGGTGAATTAAAATTTATGCTGCAGCTGCAGACCTCTGAGGAAAGATAGATTTTGTAGAAAATGTATCACAATCCTCTTATTTCTCCATTATAGAATACTGTTAAAAACCTGCCACAATTTCTGTTTTGGTTTTACTTTTGGGGGAAAATAGTGTGTTTCCTTCATTGGAATGCAAATCTTGACGTAAGTACATAAGATATGCCAACCCATCTTTTAAATCTTACAAGCCTATATCTGAGCTATAAACTTTTTTTGTTTTGTGGTGAAGTTTATCTAATTAATACCTAGAAATCCAATTATTCTTACAACACACTTTAGAACAGATATATTGCTTTTGTAAGTAGTACACAGCTGAGTTCAAATTTACCCTTTTTCCTCCAATATGAAATAAATGTACTGCACTCTTCACTGCTCAACACTCGTATTTTCCATCATGGGATGGTGCTTTGGTAACCAACAAGACCAAATGGCCTTAAGTTGTGCCAGAGGAGATTTAGATCAGACATTAGGAAAAATTTCTTCACCAAAAGGATTGTCAAGAATTGCAAGAGGCTGCCCAGGGAAGTGGTTGAGTTACGTGGTTTAGTGGTGGACTTGGCAGTGCTGGGTTAATGGTTGGACTTAATGACCTTAAAGGTCTTCTTCACCCTAAATGTTCCTACGCTTCTATGATTCCATATTTTAAGAGGACACTAATGCAATCTAAAGACTAGGCAACCCCCTGCTGGGAAGTATTATAGATTGTTATAGCACCTGCAATATCCACTTTGATGGAAGACCTTTTGAAAGGTTTTCATTCATGAATCACTGACATGAATCATCTAAAGATACAAAACTGAACTCTTAAGGGTTTAAAAAACTCAGTTATATTTTCTTTGTCTTGAGTGTTGCATTAAAATGAATATTATACCCAAAGATACAAAATTAATAGAAGTAATATCAACCTATACACTGCTGAAGAAAATATGGCCACTTATGTGAGAAAAAAAGAATCATTATTAAGGGTAAACAACACAGTTCCACAGAGGGCAAGACAAGCAGATGAGGAATGACAGAGCAAACCTTGCAGCCTCCAGCCCTCTGTTAGCCCGTGATTTCTCCTGGAATCATCATTCTGGACATTTTAAGTGTTGCCATAAATATACCATGTATATAGTTTCTTTCTGGTCTGTATTACTCTTTCGCATTTTGTGTTTTGTTTTTTTTTTTTTTTAAATCGATTTTATTTCTCTTGTTGATTTCTTAAATATTCAAAATGGAACAGACTCAAACAAAAACCCAGCAAACGGACAATATACTTGTAAGCACTGTCTGTCTGTCCTGGGAAGAAATAACATCTGACTTCTCTGATTGTTCATTTCTATATATATGAACATCAGTCAACATCAGTTCATTTTTTTATATGCATTATACTACATATTTAGAATGCTGTCTGACATGTTGCCTGCAAAGCAAGAACCATGAGCAGGTTTCTTAGTCCAAAGATTTTTCATTCATACATTTATAAGTAACTGCATTCAGGCAATTTCCACACACAGGGAAAAGCTCACCTTAAAAGCTAAGAAACACTCCTAGGTGATTTTATACAAACTCTCCTTTCTGCCATGAGGTCTTTTTGAGTGAAATAAAAAATTCGGAAAATCCAAATCCCAGGGGAGACGACTGCAGTCTACAGGGACAGCACCACAGAAGACACAGAGCAATTGGTATAAAACAGATGTTACATCCCCTCACTTGATAAACTCTCCGCATGGAGTTTTCCTTAGACTGCAGCTGAAGGAATTCCATTCCTGAAGTGTCCTGCAACTCTGTTCTGCCACCTTTCCAATTTCTTAAGCCTTTCATCTTGCTTTTAAGGGTGGATACTGAAATTAAGAATATTATGACAGTAACTGTTTTAGCAGTTACCTGCAAAATCAGTATTACCTTCCTAATTTCCATCTCCTATCCTTCAACTTGTACATCGTATAATCAGAGCTGTGTCAGAGGTTCACATTGGGTTATCCAGCAGAAAGTTAATAATCTGCCTCATCAAATGAGACTCTTGATGGAACTCTAAGGTGATGAGTAGTTCAGAAAGAAAGGGCTGAACTACTCAGATATCTGAGAAGTTTGTGTCCTTTACCATCCTCTATACCATTTATTGAGAAGCCACAAGACAATGCGAAATCTGGCCTTTTGTTCTTAGTAATTGTTATATTAAAATACCAAGATCAAAACTTTAGATGCCTGCTCAGGTTCTTCTGTGTTTCTTTTATCCTAATCCCATTTCTTTCAGATTAGACTCACACTCAAACAGCAATCCTGTCAACGTTTCCCCTCTTAGCTGTTGTGAAACCAAATTGCAAAGCCACATCTGGCACCTCAGGGTTTGCCCAGAGCTGCAGAGCACCTGCTGAGCTCATTTTCCTGCAGGACAGTTGTAACACATGTCCCTCAAACATGCACACCTGCAGCTTGTTAGGGGTGGCTTCCCAGTGCGTGGGTCTCAGGGTTTTTTGCCTCAGAGGTGTGTATACAGATTCCTTTGACGAAATTTCACATGATCCTGGGGTTTAAGCAGCAGGAAAAACCTGTTACAGAAAATACTAATGACAAACCACAAAGGCCACATGGCCTATCAGTGATTCGATTTTCAGGATGTGTAGTTATTAAAGTTGCAAGATTACTTTGCCTAGACAGGCCAACCCAAGACTTCAATCTTTGTGACCACTTCAAGGTGTCATGGTTTCCAACCTCCACAGTCTTTTCTAATAGGTTTAATTTCCATTTTTGTTTACTTGGTTTTCTAGACACCTTTATTACCTGTGAATATATGTAATCCAGGCTAATGAAGAAATGCAATTATTAGATCAGTTGCTTTGAAATATCCATTTCTGCCACAAATAAATGCATGATAAAAGATCTTGACTCATAGTTCACTAAAAAATTACCTGTGTGATAGCCTCATTCTTTCCATCTCAGCCAGCCTTTGGTTTTGATGCTATATTTGTCTCTGGCTAAGCCAGAATGCCACTTAACTACAGGAAACAGCCCAGTGGTAGGAAACACATGATTAAGAAATTACAAAACAGATTTGGCCTTGAAGAAAAGCAACAGATGAAAAAATCTACCTTCACTTTCTGATTTGCGAGAAGCAGATATAGACAGGACATAAAAATATGTGTTCTACGTGACATATAAGACAATACTGTTGTGTAATTAGGAGGAAAAAAACTGACTGTCAATTACAGCACATTATATGTGGGAGACTACTGACAATGTGAATCCCTGCAGGGAGGGATTTGTAAGAAATTCCCATTACAGTCCATTGTGTACTGCTGTTCACACAGAGAGGGATTTCCTAGAGTTGACATAAAATTACACTTACCTTTGGCTGTCACCGGGGTAAGTGCTAATTCAACATAAGTGATAGTTTTATTTGTTTCATTTGTCAGAGAGTAACAGGCACACTAGTTACACTGTGAAATGTAGGAATTCTGCTTCACCTTCACATGCAACTGAAGGGGACCTTAATGATCATCTACTTCCAACGTAACATAAAAGACACAAATAACAGTTTTAGTGCTCACTGTGAGGGGGAAGCTTCAGAACCAGTTCAGATGACACTGCAGCCCTAGCCACTGATTTCTGATCTGAAAGATCTTATTAATATGGTAATTTGCGGTACACAAAATGATTTTTGATACACCAAACAAGGATGAGTACATAACAGTGAAATGACAACTTAAGTTCACTATCGCCTGGTCACGCATTTTCCTGTTGCCAGGACATTTGAATATGACCCAAACACAAGAAGCCAACAACACATTTTAATATTTCAAGTTTGCATTAGTTCAGTGCCTGGAAAACAGGCTACTCTGGCAATTGGACTGCTGACACTCAGGTGACAGACGTGAAGGTAATATAAGAATCTCTGCAGACTATAACGACAGAGATGGCACACGGAGCAGATTTAGCAAAGCAGAAAAACTGACCCATCAAGGGAACAGAGACTCTTCCACAAGTCAACCTGCTAATAAAGTAGTTGAGAAAGCTCAGAGCAAGTTTATGCTTTGGCCATGTTGGAAATTACCACACTGACCTTCTAGGCTGGGATCGCCAATGCAAAAGTAGAGTGTCACCAAGGTCAACAATTACACACAGGCACAGCAGCTGCAACATCATTCATAATATTTGTTTCCAAGAACAGGAAAAATTAAACTATACAGTATTATGAGAGCTGGAGAACTGTAAGAGGTTAAAAGTACAAAAAGGTCTGTTGCTTTCAAAGCCTAAAACAATCAAACAATTGTTGCATTTTAAGTGTACAACAATAAACTGGTGATTAAATTTATTCCACATATATGTTTTAAAGGAGCCTGATATTAAAAATAATGAATAATTAACATAAATGAAGTAGCAATTACTTTTCTGCTTTTCACATTTACCATAATAATTATGAGACTCGTCAGTGAAAAGCAACAAATATAATCTCACTTCATTTTGCTGATCAACAGCAATCACTTAATGTGTTATCATATGAGATACAATCGATATAACAGGAAATTTATAGAGAGATTTTTATTGCTACTTACTGGGTACTTCGATTGATATTTTAAATTTATAATTAGAATAACAGCTCATTTGCCTTTCACATAAAATCAGATAGCTTCAGTCTTTGTGTTTAGACATCCAGATGTAAGAGCCATAATTCTGCTCTGACAGAATCTGCAGGAAGACCAGTTTCCCCACCCACTTTACAGCAACAAAATGCTCAACAAATACTAGCCTTTAAAAAGTGTTCAAATTTAAAGGCATAAAGAGATATTTCAACCTCATTAAGCATGGGAATGAAATGCCAAGCACTAAATAAAAACATATTTTTATATAGTCCATGCTGGAAGGATTTCAATAATATGCATTTTTACATTACTCTTCATACCATGGACTTTACTCAGGAAGATATTTATGCATATTTCTAATCTTATTAAAGGCTTACTCATTGATGAGCTCATTGTATTTCAAGATGTGTCCTCTTTTTTCTCCTGTCACGATTCCTTTAGAGTTGCACTTCATAGATAAAATATAAAAATTACAGCATAAGCAGTCTAATAGGATGCTCCATCTGTGACACTGACAGGATAAGGTGTTTGAGAACACATAAGAAAATCTCAAGGGAAAATTTCATCCCAACTCCAGGCAGCTAGCAGATGTCATTCTTTCTCTTCAAAAAAATTAAAGTCAAATTATCTCATTTTTGAAATATCTAACGTGCTCTTAGCTGTTTCATTTTCCCTTCAAAACCATCCTTTTTGAATATTTCTATCAAGTCAATTAAGTTTAAATTTTATTAGTTAGAACTATTGGATTTAAAAATAAAAAAATCCTTTACATACCACAAAACAAACAAACACACACACGACCCCCAGAAGAATCTACGAGACTGAGATTTAAGAACAGCAGAAGGGAAAAGAAAGAATTGATATTTGTGTGTTCTTTCTGCAAAGGACAGGTCTTGGCCTCTCTGTGGAGCATAAAGAGTTATCACAAATAAAAATGGGAAAGCACTGTAGTAATTGTGTCATCTACTGGAATGGCACTACATAAGTAGCAATTAGCAAATAACGACCTCAGTAGTACTCATAAATAAAACTCAGAAACTGAAATCTAAACTAAAGCTTAAAAACATACTCTTAATTCTTTCACCATTCTTTTTAGACAACATCTTGGAAATTTTTGTTGTTTACAAAAATCTTGCATCTTCTGTATTCTTTCACTTCTTACAGACACATGATTGAAATTCCAACTTTTCTGTATGACTGGAGCAGCAGAAAGCAAACACTTTGATGACCATCATAAATTCTATAGCAACCTTGGTATTACACAGTTCAAATTGTACTGCTCAATGTATTCAATGAATGTATCCAGAAGTTTTCTCCAAAAATGTTTATAGCCCACAAACCATGGAAGCATATTCCTTCTCTCATTTACTACCACATAGGTTTATACAATATTTTATAGCGGCTCTGAATTTGGCTTCCCATACCAGTTCCAGTCTCCCTGGATTTTTGGCAGGTATTTAGGGATGGCCTGTGGAACTACCAGTACCACATTAAAAGGAAGTGTGAATTAGAGGAGCTCGGGAGGAATTATCAATCACACAAAAAGAAGATGAGCCCTAGTGATAGGAAACACACGGTGTAGAAGAGCTGTGGTGAAATGAGCCGGGGCACATAAAACATCTGCCTGTGGAAGTTGTGATCTCTCCCAAGCCTTGTCTGGGAGCCCACTCAAAGAATGTGAGCAAAGAGAAGCAAGAGAAGTTATTCATTCTCATTTGACCTACCTCATCTTCTAATTAGCGTTTGGTAATTGGCTGGAAAAAGTCCAATTTCTTGCCCAGTAGATGCTCTTCAGGTATGCTGACTGCTTTGGGTTAACACCTGGGAATATGGCAATCTGTACTAAGTGATTTAGGAATACAAATCTCACTGTAATTAAGTAGAATCCAAGTACCTAACAGCTAGGGACTTTTGATAATTCCGGATGTTATACCATACTGGAAAGGATGACATGAAAAAGCTGCCGGTGTAACTCCAAAGAAGGATAAGTAAACAAAGGAGAGAAATCTTGCTCTTCCTTTCAGTTTTCAGATCATCAAACCTGAAAGGTTCAGTAAAAGCTTTATAGAGAGGGGAAAAAAGAGAACATAACAACACGGTTGTGGGTTGGATCCCTGGCTTAAGGCTTAAGAGCAGGACTCAATGATCCTTTTGAGTCCTTTCCAACTCAGACTATTCTGTGGTAAGTTCATTTAAAACCAATTGTAAACTAAGTTATTTTTAAAAATAAGTTTTAACCTCAGGAAAAATGGCAAGAATATTCTGGAAAAACAAACAAACCCAACATGGTTACTGGATAGGGAAAACACAGACAACAAATACTACAAAACTACTTTACTGGCAACTCAGTCAAACTGCACTTCTGCGTTTCTGGAAGGAACAATGTTAAAGTAATAATTTGCCAAAGTGTTAAATGAACTCCAACTGTCTGCTCTGCAAATCTCAATCTGAAGGAGTATCCTGAGGCATGTTACAGAATCTGAAAAAGCTCCAGTTGAATAAAGTCTCACCTGACCCTGGAGAATCAGTTCAGCTGATGAAACAACAATACGAAATACACGCAGAAATCTCTTCTGACACATTTTTCTGAGGGTGGATTATTGACTGGTTTGATCCCAATGCTTAGTCAGAATGAACCACGAGAACCTTTACAGCCATGTATCAGTCTCAACAAGAAACTAATGACTGACTGCAGTGTGGATGCCGCACCCCATTAACTCAGTCGAGGTAGACAGCATTAACTGGTAAACAAGTAATTATATTTTTACACTGACAAAGTGTAAGAAGTCTGCAAAGTCAAATAACAAGTAGACTTTAATTTGATGGTACCAGTCATGAAGTTTTAATTTCTGCAAAAGTTGATCGGATAATGGAAGGGGAGCTGCATCCTTCCAGTTTCATTAAAGAACATAAAGAAAGCCTTTTCTAGAGATAGAGAAGTGTTTTCTACTGAATCTTATCTACTGCAAAGTTCTTATTAAGGATGAGGATTTGAGGTCAATCCTCTAGTTTCAGAAAGTTAATCGAGTGATTAAGCTTTGACTAGAAACTTCAGGGATAAAGTTCTTCCAACTGAGCTTAACCTCAGCATGTGTGATGGAATTAAACTTTACCAAATCCTCACTTCCCTGGAAGCCTTGTGTTTGAAACAAAACCAGTCATTTGTTGTTACCATCCGAACCTTACACCATATATAATTATTACAATGACAGGTTAACCGTATTCAATTGCTTCTCTTGTTCTCAGTGGCTGTTTTGTAATATTTGAGAAAATAAAAGTAAATTAGGAACCTGCTCCACAAAGTACAAATGTAAATAGCTCAGCTCAGTTCTGTTTTGCTCTATAGAGACGAATACTTGTGTATTGATCTACCCACATGCATCCACTTGAAACCAAGGCCACTAATTAGATGCTAAATGTGCCAGGAAATTTGAGTTTCAGTTATGGGTCCTGCCACAAATGTCTGATGCACTTTAAAACCTTTACAGACATTTAAAAATGCTAACAAACCCTTTCACTTTGGAAAAACAAACAAACAAAGAAACACAAAAAAACCCAACCCAACAAAACCCAAAACAAACAACAACAACAACAAACAAACAAAAAAACAAAACACCAAAAAACCAAACAAAAAACAAACAAACAAAAAAACCTGTTAAAGCCAAGTCCCAGTGTGACCATTAACAGGACTCTCTGGCAGTCACACTCTCATCATCACAGACTTTCACTGCTGGGACAGAGGCCCCCTCACAGCAGTGGCTCCACTAACCAGACAGGTCGCCCCTTGACTCCCTGCACACCCCACTCACTCAGACCAGGTTTCCTCACCAGTTCAATCCCAGGTTTCCCTTAGCAGAGTCTCAGATGTCTCATTGCACAAATCAATTCATTTATGGTGCAGTACCACAGAAACAGCCCGAGATGGTGCCTCCGAGGAGGGACCCTGAACAAAGGACCCCCTGGGCTTTTATCCCCTCACAATCCAAGCATGGCACAGTCTCACTCTTCCTCCTAAGTCCCCCACTTCTGCTCTGTCTCCCAGTGTCCCCCCACCTGGCTGGTGCCACCCATCTTCATGCCTTGTTATCACAGCCTCTTGCCTTGGGCTCCCACCCAGAGCTCAGTCTGCACCTCAATCTGCACTTCACAAACCCAGCCACCTGCACCAAATGTATTCCTCAACAAAAACATGTTTAAATGCCCCTTGTTCACAAATAAAGTTTTAGTAGAGCTTGCTGAGGACACAGTTCAACCGCACTGCTGCTGCCATGTTTGCCTGAACCTGCACAAGCTGGACGAAAAGTACTGAGCAAAACCAAACAAGGCTTTTTCTTTTTTTTTTTTGTCTTTTTTTCCTCCTATCATTTAACACAAAGAGCAGATGGATGAGCTGTTACTGTGCAATGCTCACACTTACTGTGCACAGTCCTAATGCACATAGTTGCTGAAGGTTCTGTGGGTTGCAGGCACTGACTTTGTGCCTCACTGATGATTTGAGGTCAACCCCCACACAAGCTCTGCAAGAACGGTCAGACCACAATGAGATGCCATCTTCCAGTGCACTGAGAAGTCAGGAAGCCTTGCTGCCAGCAAGGCTACTTAGTTCAGGTTGTACACTGATAATTCAGTCTGAAGTTACTGTATCTGAAGCTATAATGCCTCCAGCTCCAAAGCTGTTTTGCAGTGTGCAAGGCTGCTGTATTGAACTGCCCCCCTGTTCAATCCCTGAGCCTCCTGGAGCATTTCCTGGCTGTGACATCTGCCTGTTACTATTTGACAGGAAAGCACTCCAAAAGCCAAACTGTTCTAGGCCTCCAAGACCAGTGGTGACCTTGTTTCTAACAAAACATGAGAATTTATGTTCCACATGTACTTCAGGTTCAGTGTGAAAGAAATCACAACACATGCAGAACACAGTACGGCTTTACCTAGTAGCATTAGGGAATACATGGACCTAGGAAAAAAAGAAAACCAACAAAACAAAAACATACACAGACAAAAAATTATCCCCTTGCCTCAGAAAGAGAAAAAAGAAAAAAATTACTATTGCATTGATTTTCTCACTCTTCTCGATAGCTTTCCTATGAATTGATGGATCTCAAACTTCTCCCAGAGCTTGTAACTTTTCTTAGAATCCTTGTTTTGGAACAAGATCTTCCACTGCCTGCTTTCCTCTTGCTGACAGTTTCCTGTGACTGTCAGGAGGCTTTCCCACATTCCTGTGCTCGCCCTCTCTGTCTTTGCACGTTCTTTCTCTGCTCTGCTAAACACCAGAGAAGACATATGGAAGATCAGACTCACGTTTAAAGGTGGGGTTCCAAGTGCATTGCCTTTAACAGCAGCATGGCCTGAGCAATCTCTGTTCTCCCTCTTCACTCCTCTGCCAATTAATCACTTCTTCCCCCCTTACTTACATTGGCAAAAATATTTTTGAGATTTTATGTTATTTTATGCATGAGATTCTTCTAATGGATCGTCATTGTTGTCAAGTGCATCCTTACCAGTCGTAGAAAAATAGATTTATACGTGACCAGTTTGTGGCAATGAGACTTTACTCAGGCTACCAGGAAACCATACCCTGAAGAAAAACAAGGGAGTTAAACACAGGTTCTCCAAGAGTACAAACATGGTATGACAGCAAAGGCCTTGACAGAGGGAATATAGGACAATGGCAATGGCAAAGCTGTCAGAGCTATAAACACAGATCAGAAACAGTCAATCACAAGTCACTAAGAGAGTGCAAGCTTGTGAGTTGGGGGAAAAAAGTTCTTTTACCAGTTAATAAAGTCATTAGACTGTGTTAGCCAAGCAATAAAAATGAACCAAAGCAGACCCCAGCTGTGGAGGAAGAAACACTCTAGGTAAACATCATACTCCTCCCACCAAAGAGAAAACAGAAACATTAACAGCAATGCAGAATTTGAGGTTCTGACCACTCACCAGAACTCCATCCTGCTTTTCTACTGAGTAAGACCACCAACATCAGTCTTAGCCCTACGAGGCTTTGAGAAAGGTAAGGGTGGCACCAGAGAAAGGGGTACATACAGAAAGTTTGTTTGTATCAGTTCTAATCAGTCCCATTATGAGGAATGACTTGTAATAGTTGCATACTTTGGTCTATAAGTCCTCATATCATTGTAACAAGGCTAACAGTTCTTTGAGTAGACTTAAGACTTTAATGAGATTAAGAACCAATGCTTTTGCATACACAGTGTGTTTCTTTAGGCCACACGAAACAGCTTGATATGTCCCCTACTTAAGGGCTGATTGTTAAAATTAAGATGCAAAGTTGGGGTTTGAGATGAGATAAACTGGCCCATATGCCTAATTCTCATCTTTATATCCCTTGGGCTCTACAAGTTGGTGATTAGGAAAGAAAAAGCTGTTGGCTGTTTTCCAGAACACCTTCCTTATGAGATGGACACTACTAACAGTGACCAAGAATTACATCTCTTTCCTGATGGGATCAGTAATTAAAAAATGAACAGTACTGACTAAAATAATCCCTAAACAACCATAGCATAGGCCATTCATCTCCCAACTACTGTTTTACACCATGTTAAAAAGAGTTCAAACCTGCTTTAGCTTTCACTGTATTTTCAATTTAAATAGTAAAAAGGTACAAATTACTGAAAGTTTAGTAACAATTGTAGGGAGCTGTGATGGATATTGGAACACAAATATTTATGCAGTTTTACCTGGTCTCCACACCATATGAAGGGGTGAGCAATGCTGACAGGGGGGGTTGTTGATAATTTATATTGCATGACAAACATCACTGCTGGATTGTTTCCCCTGTCTCCTTACCTAAAGCCCTGCTTAAGACTCCATTTATGCTTTGAAGTTTGTACATTAACTTACCAACCAGATTAAAATGGTTCAAATCAGACTAAACTGGACCAAACTGGTTTCAACCAATTCAAACTGAATCCAACCGGACCAAACCAGACTAAACTATTTTAAACCTATCAAAGTGGTTCCAACCAGATCAAAGGGGTTTAAACTGAATCAACCTGGTTCCAGCCAGTTCAAACCAAACCTAACCAGTTCAAACCATTTCCAGCTGGACCAAAGTGGTTCCTGCCACTTTCGACTGGTCCAACTGGTTCAAACCAGACTAAACCAGATCCAATCAGTTTCAACTGGACCAAAATGGTTCCACCTGGTTCCTGCCATCCTGTTTGGTTTGGCTGGAACCAGTTTGATCTAATTTAAACTAAGATGAAGCCGGATTGATCTGCTCTGAACTGATTTGAACAAGTTGGAACTACTTTGATCTGGCTGAAACCGGTTTGAATTGCTTTGTTACGGTTTGAACAAGATCAAAATAATGAATAAAGCCAGTATTTGTGTTTCAATGAAAATCCTTGGAGGTTCAGGTCTCCATCTTCTGCATCATGCTGTTCTGTCACTGTTTCATGGGGACTCCAAAAAGAGCAGCAGCAGTACAAGTAAAGTAATACAAGTTGAAGTCAAATAAAACTGCTGGGATAGCAGTTTCAGAGAAGATAACAAATTACACCTGCATCTAAAAATGGGAAGCTAATTCGTATTCATTCTGTGGCATTATTGACAGCTACAAAGGAAAATTAATCAATAATTAACCTGCCTTATTTTTCTTTAAGGGATGAAGGCCTGTATCAGATGGTTTTATATTTTATAAATGAAGGGTTATTAGATTACAAAAAAAGCAAAGCTTCTGTGCAGATTAAACCTTTTAACATCTTTGTCATTATAAAAATACGAATGGTGATATTTAGTACAACATTATGGGTAATGTTTTCATGGGAGGCTGAAACTTAAGCCCATTAAATGCTCCAATCTGAAATGAGAAATGGCTTCTATGAACTGCCATTGATAATGCAACACATGAAAATATTACACAGCTTTACCAAAATTTTTCAACAATGTATCCAAAACATGCAATAATTTATCTGAACAGTGCACAGAATAAAATTAGGATACAAACTTATCCCCAGTTTTGAGACAGAACACTCGTCGCAGTTTCTACTTATTAGCTCAAAAGACTTACGCTAAGAATTAAATATACCTAGTAAAGAACTTTTTAATGAATGAATATACCCAGAATGCCAGTATAAAAATTACACACTCCACCTAAAATGAACTAAATAAAAAACTGATAAAACAATACAGTGAGGCTACATCAGACAAACAAGGCAGCAAAGATAAGGTCAGAATATTTCTAGCTGCCCGAGTGCCACAGAAACAGGGGAGAATTTCTCTTGAGCCATTTTAGTGACATCCCATTTTTTTCTAAGCATTATCTATGTCTACACAGACACTGAGGGCATGTGTCCAGTTAACCACGTTTGGGAAAATGAAGGGGGGGGGAGAGGAAAAAAAAAAAAAAAAAGGATTGGTCTGGAACACCCTGAGAAAAAAATGAAAGGACTCCGATTTTGCTGTTACGTGGTCTAAGCTCATGAGGTCTGTACAAAATGTAAATGCTGGTGACCTGGAAACGCTGTGCCACACAGCTCTGCAGGGTATGAGAATGATGAGAGCACGAGTTTCTGAACACATCATATGCCCCACTATCACTTATATATCACTACACAAACCCTTTCTTACATGGTCTGGGGGCTGACACAAATGCTGCTGTCGCCTGTGGCCATGTGTGGAGGGAGAGAGGGGGGGCTGCAGTGGGAGTTTGAGGGGGTCTTGCTCTTGTTATTGCTGTGGAAAAACTTGCATCCAAGTGTAAAAACCTTAGCATTTATGACCAAAATTTAGATGCACAGAACATAGCTGATATTTTGAAAAATGATGAAAATGAAATATAAGGACCAAACAAAAAGAAGGAAAATAATAGAAGATAACTATAAAAAAAATAAGACAAGAATGCAATGGTGATGAATTCAAAGAAGAGACTATGAATGATTCCCCAACACCCAACGAAGGCTGAAAATCATAATACTTTCAGAATTATTTTAAGAAAGTGAGCAAATATTGTTAAATTGTTCATTTACTTTTTGGTCATCACCTCTTCAAGACTCATCTCTGTTCCAATTTGCTGGAGCAGCAAGCCAAAGAAATAAGAGAAAGAAGAACGTAACAGACAAATAATACTGAATAGTGAATCAACTTTCTTTTTTTAATGTCTTTAGGTAACCGAGAAGGAAACTCAAGTAGAACTTTTTTTAAAGGTCAGCAAAACACAAGGGTAAAAAAATATTATTGTGATAATTAAAGAAAAAAATTATAAGGGAGAGGGAGCAGATAAAAAAAATGTTTATGTTCTAAGACTTTAGCGCTTTTAAATTTCAACCTTTATTTAAAGCTGTAACAATGCATATATGGTGTGATACAAGACAAATCTGCTAATTCATTATATGAGATTCCTTTCAATATGTGAAATTATGCTTGTCCTTGGAAGGTTGCAAAGTTTAACGAGTTTATATTTTATTTAGTACTTATGATCCTGACAGCGGGCTGCCTTCGGCCTCATTTCCACTTAATTCAGAAAAACAACATTTCTTATTCATGTACTGTCTGATCAAAGGCTTACATTTAGCACAACACACACTAAAAAAAAAAAAAGTATATTTTGAGTAGATTTCTTACAGCTAAATGAGAAACTGATGGAACTCGTGGAAAATGTATTAGTTCAGGTCATACTGGTTTTGCAATTTGTGCATGAAGTTGTCTTGCAAAATTTAAAGCACTCAAAATCAAAAAGAATAAAGGTATGGTGTGATACGGATACATAATGGCATAAATGCAGGCAGAATAATCACTGAACAGAAAAAAATATGAGGAGAGGCTTCTAACTTTTCTTGAGTGGTTCACATTTGCATTATTCACGTTATTTACATTATTTGCATGCTGATTAAAAGCACTTTGGGCATGAAGGATTCCAGGCATCCACATAATTGAGTTAGTGCTGATGGATCTTTGGGCCCAGCAGTCACAAGACCGTGCAGACAGAGTAAAATGCCAGCTACTGTGCCCTGAGTATTATGGACAGATTGGTTGTATTTAGACAAGCCCGTGTGAACAGTCAGTCACCACCTGTCAAGGAACATAACAAAGTTCTACTTGAACCACCAGAGTAGAATAAGGTCAAGTCAATCACACCCCATTTCCAGGATGTTCTAAATATCTGATACGCCTCATACAGCCACTGACAAAACAAATAAATTGTCTGTGCAGTTACATCAATTATTATCTCGTAAATTATAATTTTCTTGAAATTTGACGTGAAGGTCTGCCTGACTTTTGATATCCCCCTCAGGAGTTCTGCCATCAAGATGCCTCAGCTCCCTGCAGCACTCTGGTGTAGGTAAGGCAGAATGCAGTTAAAGTATTTCACAGCTATCCACCAAAACAAATTCTGGCTGAGCTTTGATTCATTTTGCTGTGCTGAAACTAATAAGCAGATGCAGTTTGATCTAGTCAAAGACACAACCGCAGGGAAGTGAACAGGTTATTTTAAGGACCTGTGAACTGACAATGTTTCTGGACTAGATTTAATGTCATGGAGCTCAAGACAAGCACCATCCTGGCTCATGGTGTTCTAGTGCCAGCTTTGTTTTACTTGAAATGCAAGTTTGTTATGCCTGACAAACTGAGTGTGACCAGAAACACTTCATCTGTTTTACTTCAGCTGCTGCAGAGGAGACAGGCAAAACAGCGTTCAATACAGTATTGAGTGAGCTTTGTTTGCTTAATTTCTTCTGTTAAATATCTACTTGTGTAAAAGGACAGGAAAATGGCAAAATTTGTAAAGTTTCAGGTGCATGAGAAACATGAACATAAAAAAAAAAAAATTCTTGCAACAGTCTACATCTTAGATTTCATTGATGATAAAAGCAGTAATTTTCTCCATTTTACAATGTCTCTAACTTTCTGCTTATTAAATAACTATCTCTCCTGAGAGTCTGCTGTCCACTCAAGGGCAAACATTTCCTTAGATATAAGTGTAAAACCTCACTTAAAGCTGTAATTTTTTTTTAATAGAGGTTTGTTACTCTGGGAATTTCTCTTCTTTAATCATCATGAAAGAGATCCTAGCTGACCTAAATGAACTGTTTTCCAGCGTCTTTCAAGTGAGAAATCTGAAGGAGAAACAGTTTGGATATAAATCATCACTTGGTTCTTAGAGTTGGCCTTACAGGCCTTGCAAAACAGATTTGCCTCCAGACCTCCAACAGCAGGAGTTGGAACAATGTGTCCTGTTCTTCAGTCGAAAGAATGGATCCTTCTATCCAGATCCATTTAGTCCCTGAAGTACTTTGCAAGCTCATTGATTTTTTGACAGGTTCTCACTGGTTTTGATTGAGATTCCCTCTTTTTTTAATGTTCAGTATAGGTTACAGTATCAATTCTGTTAGTTCAGAAAGTCCATTTCGCTCCTGCACGTTGTTAACTATCCCTTTCTTTTATTTTGTCGTAGAAACTACGTGAGACAACAAAAATCCTACGATGGACAAAGCTGGATGTTTTCCTCCATGAAGGAGAGTGTTCATTAAATCGCAACATAAGGTCTTATTATGGAGAAAAAGAAGAGGCTTTCTGAGCAATGGAGCTGATGCCCAATTTTTGAAACAACGTTTATCCACAGCTTTGGTGGCAGGGGGAAATAGGGGTGGCTTCTGTTAGAAGCTTCCCCGTGGAGCCAGTGCCAGCCGGCTCCAGGACAGACTTCCTGGTGCTGGCCACGGCCAAGGCAATCAGGAATGGCAGTAACACCTCTGAGGTAACATATTTAAGAACAAAAAAGTTGTTACGCAGAGAAAACTCCAGTCAGGGAAGAGCAGAGTGAGAACACGGCAACAACAATGCAGACACCAAGGTCAGCGCACAAGGAGGGGCAGGAGGCGCTCCAGATGCTGGAGATGAGGGCCCTGCAACCCATGGTGCAGACCATGGTGGGGCAGCCGTGCCCCTGCAGCCCATGGGGGACCATCGGGGTGCAGAGACCCCCCTGCCGCCCACGGAGAAGCCCAGGATGGAGCAAGGTCCTGCCGGAGACCTGCAGCCCGTGCAGAGGGAAGCCCAGGCTGGAGCAGGTTTTTCCTGGGTAGGACTCGTGTCCCTGTATGGGACCCACACTGGTACAGCTCATCTGTGAAGGACTGCACCCCATAGGGGAATGACCCATGGGAGAGCAGACTGGGAAGAGCTGCTGCCTGAGGGATGGACTCACGCCGGAGAGGTCCATCAAGGACTGTCTCCCATGGGAGAGACCCCAGGGGAGCAGGGAAGGAGTCCTCTCTCTGAAGAGCAGCAGAAACAACTGACCACAACCCCCCTTCCCGTCCCCCTGAACTGCTGGGGAGGAGGAGGGAGAGCAAGGAACGAAGAAGGGGTGGAGGGGAAGGTGTTTTTAAGACTGTCTTATTTCTCACTCTTTGGTTCTTATCCTATTAATAATAAATTTAAGTACTATCCCTACTGTTTTGCCCATGAAGGTAATCAGTAACTGACCTCTCTGAACTCATGAATCCTTAGCTGTTTTTTTTTTTCCTCTCCCCTCTGTCCAGTTGCAGAGGGAGAGTGAGAGAGTGGCTTCAGTGGGTACCTGGCATCCAGCCAGGGTCAACCCCCGACATACAGGCATCACGTGTCTCATACAAGATCCTCCCATTTTTTTTTTATTTTCCTCCATCATATTTTATATCAAATATTAAATATCAAATTTTATTTGATATGCGCTTTCCCTAGTTGTGTGAACCCCAGGTTGTGCTCCCTCAGGTATTTTCTCCAGTCTTGAATCAAGTTTTTATATTTCCTCCTCCTTCCTACGCTTTATTATTCCGCTGTTTTTACACGCTAACTGAAAACCAAACTAACTTTCTGGTTTGCTTTCTCAGTGAGGCAAATGGAATTTGTTACCTCCGCAACAAATTAATACAATACAGGTAAAAAAAAAAAAAAAAAAGTGTATATATCTAGAAAACTTGTAACACACTTCATGTCACTAGTTGGCATATGAATAATTCAATTTCAAAAACTCAGTGACAGAGTCACCGTGCAAACTGTAAAAAAAATTAATCAGTTATTTCTCAGAGTGAAGGAAGATAGTGCCCCCATATTCAGCATCCGAAATAGATATAAGGAACAGAATGTTTTAGGGACAACAGGAGGACAACCGAAGGACATTGTTTTCTTTCATAGTTCTGGGTTCCTGGTACTGCGTCTCAACAAAATTTAAGCACTAGAGGAACTGATGATTTTACCTGCAGAGTAGCAATTTAATTTGACCCTCACCCACAGGAAAGACAAATCTAAAAAAAGATGAGACATTTCCTAAAATAATTGTGACAAAGCAAACAAATTAACAGTCAATTTTGCAAATGAGCTAAGAGGAAAGTCTGCCAACCTCTGAGAAAAGATGGAGACCACAGCAGGGCAGGAGACCTCAAACAGATATTACTTTCATTAAAACTCTGCTAAAAAAAAAAAACAAACATAAACCAATCAAAAAAAAACCAAAACAAAAACCAAACCCTACACACAACAGCTTCACTCTAAGCACCTACACTTCAGTCTTCACCAAGGGAGGAAGAAAAGTTTGGATTTCCCCTTCAGAGGGGAAAAGAAGTTCATCCAACAGCCAGTTCAGAGCAAAGTTGTTAAATCCATTAAGTACTTTATGAATAGACTCAAAATCTCATGGTTTTATACTGAATTTGATTTTCACTTGCATACTGAAAACATACAAGCTTAAAACACCTTAACTTTAGACATTAAAGAGAAAAGAAGAAAGGTCAGAACTTCTTTCAAGTCCAAAAAGCAACTTGGATTATTGTCTAATTTAATTTTTAAGAGAGAGATGAGACTTAGCACAGGTAGAGGAGAAAGGTAAGACAGTGACACATTTACATCTACATAACAATGAGCTTACCCATGCTATCAAACTGCAGATATGATAATTATTTGCTACCACAAGGCAAGTAAGCTTGCATTTACCCCCAAGGCAATCATTTATTTGTTTGGAAAGACTTGCATTTCAACTTAGGGGAGGGAGGGTGTATTTATTTATTTTTTTAACCAAACGAATATATATAGCGTTTGCTTCATTCCAATAAAGGCTTGAGGTTCCCTTGCTATGGGAAGAAGTCATTCTAACCCCAACAACAGAAAAATATGTAACTGAGCAACTGAAATTCCTAATGGGACAGAAGAGAGTGTTGATTAGTAATTCCTAACAGGACAGAAGAGAGCGTTGACATGCACATGTATCAAAAAAACCCCAAACAAAACACGATTTCTGCCCCTCTCAGCAGAAACAGTTTTTGCACGCTTGGACTGAAGCCCCTGTGAGTTCTTCTGATACAGTTTGCCAAGGGAAATGCACAGATAACATTGGCTTTGATGATTAAATGCTACAAAACAACATTAATAGATAGGCTGATTTTTAAAACACAAATGATAATTCAGCATGTTTTGCTTTTCCAGTAGTGTGTTCTTCAGTGAAAACGGAATATCTGTGTATTGGGGAATTGTCTTTCACATTTAAGTTCAGTTCTTTCTAAACTTTATTAACTTTGAGACTAAAAGCAAAAACTTTGATTCAGATGTTCAGTAATTAGATCTGAAAACAGCATTTGTTATATAGTGAAAACTCTAATAAATTGAAAGGAACAATTTGGCTTTTGGAAAAGAAAAATGCCACAGAAGTGGTCTGTGTGACTATCCTAAAAAATGTAATAATGTGATTCAAATTACAGTTCATTTTTTACAGCCAGAAGTGTGTTTTCATGGGTGGCATGGAACCTTGTGGAGGTTTTGCTTTTAACATTACAAATTAACTGCTTCTGAATATCCTGAAAACATCTGTTCTAAGAAAACAGGGTTTATTGTGAATTGGTGATTGATTTTATGGGCTGGTGGAATAAATGGAAAGCATTTGTAAATGAAAAAAAAAAATCTTGAATAAATATTTTTAAAAAATTGAAAAGTTAGATGTGGCAACAAGACCAAACCAAACCAAACACAAAATGCTTGCACCACTGCCAAGATTATTCAGAACTAGTCAGACTTTGCTTTCTAAGGGGTGATTTTGCTAGTGGTGATAAATTCAACTGAAGTGTGATGTATGCAAACTAGAATTAAATGAACTGGATTACCTGAAAATTGGAATACATCTTATTTGTTATTTCCTTGCATGCAAAAGCAAAGATAACATTATAAAAGGCATGGACAACATTACAATTTATTACTGCAGCACAATCATGACCTGCTGTATAAAGCAATTAGGCAGCTGCAAAAAATGCCTGCTTAATTATCCTTTCTAGCTTAGGTTCCTTCATAATTCGACTCCAGAATCTTAGTTTCATCAACCCCAAATTTTCCAGTCCATATGCCAGAGACAGGTACAGTCACAGGGTTTGGTCTGGTTTATAATGGTACCTGGGGAGGGCTGCAGACAGTCTGACATAGTTATTCTGAGGTGTGAACTGATCCTATTTGTCAAAACAGGTGCTAATGAGCATGGAAAATGACAACAATTTAAAAGCCGGTGCTAATTGTTCCACTGCCAAACATCATGGTGGGAAAAAGGGCACTGTTGAATCTACTGCTATTAAATGCAGCAGCAAGGAGTGACATAGTGGATGGAGAAGGCAACATGATACTTCTCTCAAAAGGCTGCTAGAGGTGGGAAGGAGCAATGAATAATTTCTCATCTAGGATTTAGAGTATTATCTGTCTTACTCCAAGACAAACACGAGAGGGAACAGATATAAATTTATGGAACTGCCTCTTAGCTGTGGTACGATAGGACCAAAGGAATCAATGCAACAAAGTACTGAAAAAAAAGAAAATTATCTTTTCTTATTTGCAGTACACTGCTTATAAAACGATGCCTGTACTGACCCCTGAGGGTTAGAGCCCAGTCATTATCCAAACATGACACAAATCACAGAATCACAGAGCAGATAAGGTTGGAACAGACCTTAAAGATCATCCCTGCCATGGGTAGAAACACCTTCCATTAGACCAGGTTGCTCAAAGCTCCATCCAACCTGGCCTTGAACACTTCCAGGGATGAGGCATCCACAGCTTCTCTGGGCAACCTGTTCCAGTGCCTCACCACCACCACAGTAAAGAATTTCTTCCCAATATCTAAATATGCCCTCTTTCCATTGAAATCCATCCTCCCTTGTTTTATAGCTAAAGAACATCACAAAAAGACTACATACCTCGTAAAGTGAATGAAGGAAATGGAAGACACAACATGCTGGGCTTGCCCTGGTTCTCCACCAAATCCTGTTCTATTTCATTTTTTCAAGCATAGGATTATTTAACATATTTTGTTCCCCTTCTGCTTTTCTCCTGCTCATCCCTGGGAGTATCCACTTCTGGCAAAGCACAGCTCTCTCCTCCAGAACCTGGAGGAATGGTGAGAGAGGCCTGGTGCCCCTTGGTCCCTACCTTGGCAGCATCCAGGAGATGACAAACACAAACTACAGATTGGAGAATACCAAAGAAAGTTTCCAGTCCTCTCCCTGTAAACCAGTGCCTGAGCAGCCTATGGACAATACAGATATCCACATGCCATACATACATGCTTTTCAAAAGAATGTAAGTTATCCATGTGCTATATGTGTGGACAACTTACATTCATTTTTTAGGTCAGTATCTTAATTGTTACTTTGAAATACTGCTTTTATACTTCCAAGTTCTCAACTACTCCCCATAATAAAATTCACCTTTGGTGTTATTAACATTCAAAGATCCTGCTTATTGAAATAAGGCACCGTTTTCCTCATGATATTAAAGAGAGCACACCACCACATAATTTCACAAAATTTGTTGCAGATATTTAAAACTGATTGCACTTTTTTTTTTGTTTGTTTGAGAAAGCAATTTTGCAGGAGCTTCATCCTATAAGTAAGATTCTTAGCTGAGATTACATAGTCCCTTTCAAACAATGCGTGTTAAATTGCTGTTATAGTCAATTAAACGACACAATATGAAGTGGTTTTACACTATATTGTTCTTTCAACCATACAAAATGACTAGCAAATGTTATCAAACAACCAAACCTACAAAAACTTTTTATAACTAACAACGCATTTCGCAAACAGTGGATAAGTCATAGAGATTCCCTAAAATCAAAACCATTCTGACACCTCTGCACCTGCAGTACAAATCTTCACATTACTTTATATTACAGAAATTACCAAGGTAGTACACAATTCTCAATTTCAGCTAAAACTATTTCTTTTTTCTGTTCCCTTTTTGAGGCTTGATCTTATGTTAAATAAAAATAAAAGGAAATATTTTCACACACATAGAACTTAAAAAAATCCAACAACTATAATGTTCCCACTCCTTTGCAGGGTAAATAGAAAACAGATGGCGTCTTTTCTAGTGATAAACTAGGTAATCTGTATTCCCTTCTAGAGATGCTAGTCTTGATCTTCCTATGTTTCCTTTTATCTGGTATTCTAGCTGCAATATCATCCTGTTTTTACCATCAGTTCTCCAGACAACTACTAATGCTTGGCATATTTCTTGGTGAATCAAATGCAAAATCAGATGGTTTAACCTGCTTTGTGCAACTCTGTAATATGACACTGATGGGAGTTTTCTGAAGGGATTCTGCACAGTGTATTTTATTAGTAAAAGTGAAAGTTTTAAACAAAGTCTTCAGAAGATTTTACCACTGTAAACAGAAACAAAGGAGAATGGGACAATCAACCAAGTTCAGTAAATAACTGATAGAACAACAAAGAGCAACATTAATGAATCAAATAAATGTCTATGTTAATTGATTTTGCCAAGTGCCTTTTCATTAATAACAGGTTATACTCCTACATTGTGTCAATAAGTGTGTGCAATACACAGCCTGCAGGAAAGAGCAATCCCTGCTGCTAACGAGCAGATCGCTCTAACGATCGCTTCTTTTCTCAAATATTCGGATAAAACGCCCCTCCACTGAAACAGGAACGAGGCCACTTCATTTCACTGGCTCTCCCTGATTTGCTCCAGCTAACATTAAGCTGGGATGAGACCTCAGGGCACAACAGCGCCTGGTGCTCTCTGGAGCATGTTGCGTGGTCATTGCCATGCACCAGGCTGGTTGATTCCCGTGAAAACCACAGTGTGCCGAAGCGGGAGAAGAAAGCACAGAACTGAAGCGTGCCTTAGGTCCCAGACCAACCTGGAGTCAGGGCACACTCTTCATTCCAGAGCCAGGCAAGTTTCTGGGTGCCATGGCGGAGCCTAACACTGCTGCCTGGAGCTGAGCAGTGTGACTGTACTCCCCGCTTTTCCCACCGAGCCTTTGAAAGGATTAGATAGCTAATAATTTAAAACCTTTAAAAGATTAAAAACTTGCAAAAGACTTGCAAAGTGACCTTGCAAGTTTTAGTTGTTTGCAAAGCTCACTTCATGAGCTCGATTTGTTTGTATTTACAGGTGTGTATTTACAGGTATACTTCAGTCTTCAGAAATTAAGATGCTTGATATATTTGTCTCCGCAAATATTGTAAATCTGTGATAGTACTGCGCGCACAAAGAATATATAAACAGAACTCCATTTTCTGATCAAAATCTAATTTCATGCCCAGTTTTTTTATTTGCTTATACCGGTACTACAGAGGAATAAATATGCCCATAGACCAAGTAGCCTCACAGTTTGAAGTTAAATGGAAAAAAATATATATATGCAGATTTGCATCTATTTAATCACGAGTAAAACCCAGTGTATTTTCTTGTAGTCTGTAACTGTACCACGTTACCTTAATCACCAACAGAAGGCAAAAATCTATTTCACAAATGTTTCAAAAAAGCACTCAAAATGTAGATTTCAGTGTGCTGACTAAAGCCGGAGCAAACCGCTAAGCAAATAAAACAACTGAACCTTTGTTATTGATAGAGAGCACTCAGACAGAGCCAGGTTTCAGTAGCATACTAAACAGATTACTGGAACCACAACTGACATCACTCACCACTGGAGTCGATTTAATTTTCAGAGTTTCATAGAAGATGGAAACTTCTATTATTTTTCCAAGAGTTGTAGCTGACAAATGAGTTATCTGGAAGGCTTTTTTTTTTTTTTTTTTTTTTTTCCCAGCGTTTTCTTCTCTAGGTTGTGTTAAGACACTTCACAGGAACCTACGTGCAACAAGAAGTCCTTACGGTTACACTCCAAAAGGCCTCGATGGATGTACATGTGTAGATCCCACCAGAGGCGACAGACAGACTTCAAGCTCCTTCTCAACTAAGCAAAGAAGCTACAACAGGACATGCTCTCTTTTTGAGGCTCCATCTCACACATAACATGGCTACATAAACTGCTTTAAAATAAAATAATGGTTACTGTTCAGCCAGATCAATTTTCCGATATAATTCACCTGTAGTTTCACAAACAATTAATGCAGTAAATGCTGCCCAGCCCATCACTGCTGCTTCAAACGTGCTCCAACAGCGTGAGCTGCTACGTCCAGTGTGGGCCAACTGGAAGGAGACGTGTAACAGCTGGCAAAAAAGACCTGCTGCCCACGTTTCACACATTTCCACAACAAATCTTGCCTCTCATCAGCTCTTGGAGTTGGAGAACCACGCTAAGCACTGCTAGAGAAATTTACAGATTGTTACTGCTGCACCCTGTTTAAATTTCAACTGGTTAGAAGGATTCCTTTCAACAGAAAGGAGGAAATGAGTGGTTCCAAAGACATTCATGTGGTAAGATTCCTAACACAAATGCATTGATATTTTGATTAAAAAAAAATAAGTTAAAAATAAGGAGGGTCGAGAATCCTCAAACTTTTGTGGAGTTCTGGGACAGAAAACCGCCAGTCTGAAAAACATCCCCCAAACAAAAATAAAACAACAACCAGCAAGAAGCACCTACTTCAATCAAGAAAATTATGTTGTCAATGTGTAAGCTATTCCAGCTGAAAACAAAGTAGAATTCCATTTAAATAAAAAATAGAGTCTCAAATGAAGACATTGTTAGTTAAACTATCAATGCAGTTATAATAATTTACACCCTTATACAATATTTCAGCCTCCAAAACCATAGATTATTTTTCCAATTTTAAATACAAACTTTAGAAAGACGTAAAACAGAACAAAGGCCGTCTCTTCACACTAATATATTTGAAGTGGGGGGAAGTATCGTTTACTACTTTAAATGCTTGTATTTTTGTAAACTGCAAAGGAAGATTTCCAGAAGCAGTTCACTAGTTGTTGAAGTGGTTTGAATAGCATGTTAGGAAGGCCAATCTATTTCTTCAAAATTTAGTACTAAGTATATTACATAACCATGAATCAAGTCAGCATTTCTTATTCTGATAGAAAAAGTGTTTATATTTCACTTGCAGAAATACCAAATTTATGAGATTGTTTAGTTGCTACTCTATGTGCACTCAATTGGTTTCGCTTCCAGAGATACTCAATACAATTGTACTTCCCATTATTTATTTGTGATTTGATTCATTACTTAAAATTTTGCCATCGGTACTTCGGGAGTAATAATTCAGTAACATCCCTTTTCGGTATTAGTTTAACTGGTCATAGTTAATTGCCACAACAACCAAGGGCCGTGGCCTTTACAGCAGCACGTTAGATCCAAAGAAATGAGGAAGGAAACACACAAGCAACTCATCTGTCGTTTGATGGCTATTCCCCCTCTGCAGCGTTTACCAGATGCACGCCTAACAAACCTAAGAACTTCAGCTTAGCTGCTGAGAGCTCAACCCACAGCCCCAGGGGCTCACGGGCTGCTCCAGCTGCACTCACCCTCCCTCGCCACCCTCTTACATGGCTTATGCACATTTGGTTTGCTGTTGATTATCCCTCTTACTTTCAGCTTGGTTATTTTCTACCTAATTGCTTCCAAGTTTCTTTAACTGTGTTATCCATCTTCCAAACGCTCCTCATGAGACCTAATTGGATGGCACTTCCTTGAAGCTGAAGCTCACTGTGGTACTTCTGCCAGTGTTTCTGATCTCTCTGTAGGCCTTGTATATATTTCTTTTTTGTTTTTTAACTTTCAAGTATTTCTATTCCCTCACAATCTGGTATTACATGTTAATTTTATTAGCACATTGTTAACACTCTCTCCCAGATCATTAATAAAGACATTAAAAATGACTGGTTCTAGCAGTGATCCCCGTGGTACCCTCAAGACACCCTTTGTTTGTAGTCTTTCAGCCAAGCTTTTAATCCACATGACAGTACTCTTATCCAAGCCAATTTGAATTAATTTTGCAAGTCAGGCTTAGCAAAGCAACAGCCAACTTTTTGCAAAAATCCAAAATTACATCTATTTCTTCCTCATTCCTCCCCCCCCCCAAGTTTTGTAGGTTTTTGAATCAACTCATATAGTAAGTTTTATTTACCAAATTAATTGGCAATTATATGCTGTGCATTTGTTATATCACATCCTTTGGAAATTGTATACATTTTTTTTATACTACATCTGCTTTTTTTCCTGGTATTATACATTTCCTTCATAGCTTCTAATATTTGAGAAGTAACAGGCAGAGCTGCAGGAGACACTGACTTTCCAAGTACTGATCTGATGACTAACAAGTGGTATAGCCTTAGGCTCTAGAAAGTAAAAATGGGTTTATCTAGAAATTAATCTACATGTCCATTGATAGGATTTCAGTATATGTTCTGAGTTGTGGGATACTGTAGTTTTAGGCAAATGGAGTTCAGACCAAACTAATCTATTTCCAACATAAAAGAGATCCAGTCTTCACCACAGGAATTGTAAAGGTAAGTATCAGAAGTCATTATATATGTCAGTTGAGTAAATAGAAAATAAGAAATAAACATATGCATCTTCCTGTGTGACTGTATGCACAATAAAAGGCATTTCCAAGTTATTCAATTTCTTGGGTTTCATCAATAATTATTAATTATTTTACAGGATTTTAACTTACTCATTTTCCAATCATAAATGCTTTTTCTTAGTTTTCCTTGTCTAAGAGTCTTACTTAAAATTGATTGCAGTATCCCAGGCAACTGATCTCTCATATTTGGTAACTTGCCTAGGATTTTGCGTGTGCGTGCCTTAACCCACAGATGAAAAATGGATCTCTCAAGCTTTTTAGTTTACTTCACCTTATTGTCATGTTCATAAAATACTTCATTATTGATAATAAGAGTTTCAATTTATCAATTTCAAGAATGTAAGAATAAGATTTTTTAATCTTCTCACATGCACTAGACGCCTTATTTCTAAAATTCTCCCAAAAAACATTTCTAAACTTTGATATCCTTCTATTATCACATTATGCAAAAATCACTCTACATTTTGATGAGTGCAAATAGATGACATTCAGTAGTTCCAAACACTTTAATTTTATAAAGGGTTCTAAGAACAACTACAAGAACCAGATCTGAAACTCCAATTTTACAATGATGGGATATATAGTTTTACTACCATTCACCTTAATACAGGACAACCGTTATCTTGATACCCATAAGAACCCTTTGATAAGAATTAACAATCATAGACATAAAATATATCTTTCTTTTCATTAAAAGCAACATGTTTTCCTCCTCGAGGAGGAAGTAGCCAGTGGGTTTTTCAGCGATACATAGTCCTGTGGAAGTTATAGAGATGTGAGGAGATATGATACAGAAGTGTTTAGTTCTGCGCTGTTGGAGTCAACACACTTTGTGGAGAAACAACTAAACCCTTCCTTATGAAGTGCTCCCTTTTAGTCACAGCACACTCAGTAGCCCATTATGAAGAAATTACACTTGGACTTGAAGGCTGGAGACTTCAAGCTTAATCCTTGTTAAACTTTGTAAAGTGCCTTCAGTGGATACCTTATGAAAAGGCACGAGCATTCCTAAAGATGCCACTTCCTACAAATATCCCTTTTTAATCTCTGCTGAAGATCTTCTCAATTATTGCCTGCTTAAGACTCCAGTTCTTGTAACTTTTCTGTTAAAAGAAGGGGGAAAAATGGCTTTATAACTTCTGCTTATCTGTGAGCTTCTGTTGGAAACAAGCACTGCTGTATTGCTGGTAAACATTTGATCTGCAGATCACTTCCTGTATTTCTGGGTCAAGTGGATGAAAAGAAACTATTTCAACTAGTGCAAAGAACATACAGTTCAAATACATTTGCAATTTTTTTGTTCTTGTTAATTATCAATTTTACTTGGTGCTTTTATACTGTCATTTATATCCACTCACATTTCCATGTACATTCCCCACTATCTACCCCTACGTGGAATATTTTCATTTCAGTGCTCTAAGGGAATCTGATTATATCCTTTCTTCCCTGTTCTCTCTACTCCCTCTTCCTCCTGGAGTGCTTTCTTGTAACCTACTCCAAGCCTACACTGCTGGATGGTGCCAAGTGCTGTTCAGTCCTCATGATCCTGCCCAAATACAGGCATTTTAAACAGGAAGATAAAATCAAGAAGGAATAGATGGAGTCAGCATCATGGAACCAGCAACGTGCTGCCAAGGGAATGGCAACGCTCCTGGTCCTGCTCTTTACAGATCTGCTGGGTCTGATGGCTGTGCTGCACCTCAAAGAAGGAGCTGGCGTGGGTTGAGATGTGAGAAGAACAGGATATTCTGGTCTTGGAGATTCTCCTTTTCCATGACTACAGCCACAGTCATCTTTCCCACTCACTGAAATGGAGGAAACAAGTAACCACCCCCTTTTTTTGTTCTCCAGCGCTCGATTCTGATGAATCAGAAACTCATATGCAGACCTGTCTTCCCCCTTAACAAAATTAAATAGTTGAAAGTCCTGGCTTTCAGAAGTTTCTTTCACTCTTACTTTGTCAGGTTTTTCTGCATCCTAAGTATATTCCTGTACACTCTTAAAAGCAAATATTACATGATAGAATGTATTATCCATCGCTCACACTCAGTAAGCATTTTTTACATGGGTTTCATATTCAAATTTCAGAGATTTTTGTGGAATACACAATTTATGTAGGTACAAGCTCCTTAAAGTGTCCATTGGGGACATCTGTCTTCCCAATTTCATCATTTCAAGTGAATATAATACTCGTGTCCCCAGGTAAAAGTCATGATGCAATTCCATCAGACAGTTGCTGTACTTGGCGCAGTGTGGGTGTGAGAGCTAATTTTGTCCTTAGATTCAGAGGCTTCATTAACAGTCTTAACACATTCACTGCAGCTTTCTAAATCCTTTCAGGCTTTAACACTTAAGCTACTGCAGGAAAAAAAAAAAAAATAATGGAAGTTCATATACAGAAAATGCTGCTTCTCCAACCCCAGCGAAACAGATCTTTTAGATAACACTAAATGCCACATTACAGCAACATCATTCTAGCGAAATGAAATTTATGGGAAATAAATCATAGCTGGTAAAGGCTGTAAATCACTATTTTGGACAACTTATTCCGATACAAAATATGTGAAACTCTGAATTGAGATGTGTAAAGAAAAAGAGTGGAAATTGTGTGTCAATTATACGCAAGCATATGATTGTCAACATAATGCAAATTATACCACTGTGCTGTTATGCCTTTTTATTCAGAGAATTTCATCATGTGACTAATTGTTGAGTGTTATGATCAACATATTGAGGATGTGGGAAAAAAAGCCTTTTCCTCCCTTCAATAGGTATTTTTTCCACCTATAAAATATTTCAGACAGTGGGGTAAAGTTTAGATATTTTCTAAATAAAAAATTAGAATAAAAAGGAAAAAACATGAAACTCTCAGTAATATTTTTTTCAATACATATAATGAGAAAAAAGATAAATTAGTCCTTCTTTTGGGTCACGCAAAGCTTTCATGCACAAAAATATTTTCATCAAATGATACATGTTGCATGGGAGAACCTGTCTCTTCATAATATTTCATTCCTTAAAAGCTGTCCATGACAGCAAATCATGATACAGATAACCAAACTCCTACATGTTGCTGTTTGGGAGCTATGAGAATTAAAATTCTGCACCTAAAGAATACAGAATCTAGCTATATTTCATATTAATTTGAAAAGCTATAGCTGTATTTACAACTTCTGTAAAAAAGTGAAGCTCTACTGTTCTGGACTATTACTTGCTGATTCATTTCTGTTCCTTTTCATGGTCACTAATCCCAACCCAAAGACTGCTTCTATTTGATTCTGACTTGATGATTGAATACAAGAAATTTTAAATTATGGATGAACTTCATTCCAGTTAAGACTTGCTCCATAAAATAACTTCCAACAGCTGCAAAATACTTTGCATACAACTTTATCTTCAGCAGCAATGAGGGATGGTTGAAATAAGAGGAATTTGTGGAAATTTCCTTTTCCACAAACAAGCAATAATCTGGATGGGTGTCTCCCAACAGCAAATCCTTCTGTTTTCAGACTGAGGCCTTTTATAGTTCAATGGACCCAAACTGGATGAAAAACAGTCATTAGCTGGACTATATCACACATGAAAAACTATTGCTCGTTTTCCCACTGAAAATTGTATGTTTAAAATCTTCTAGGAGCTCCCACACTACACCTTTGCTGCAGTAGGATCCAGAAGCAACGCAGGATGAAAGCTAATTTGTTTCAGAAGCCAAAGGCCCTTGCTTACAGTGAGTCACGTCCTCTCATATGCTTAATTTATTAACACACTGAGAAAGGACAGACTTGCCCCCATGTGCGAACTACAAACATTCTGGGGATGAAACAATACTTAGACACAAATCTGAAGCAATAAAAACAAGGCAAAGAGACTGGCAAGTTCAGATTGTTTTTTGTTAAGTAGGCAAAACCACGCAGACAAAAAGGAGAGAACGGAGATAAAGGAAACAGGTGCATTTTTTCATGACCTTAAGAACAAAACCTGTCGGGAGTGAAGAGGAGAAAGCAAAATGCTTAAATTTTCCTACTAGTCTGAGAAGGATTTCTGAATCAGTAAGCTTCCATTATCTCTCATTCTCCAAGCTGAAGCAAGATCTATGCTGACTTTCTGTCCTGCAAAGTTGGAAAAATACTTCCCTACTCCTCAACAACCAGGAAGCTGGAAGGACTCTCTGTTATATGGGATCTGACAGCTCTGACCTTTACTTCACATGCAGGGTTTTTCTTTCACTGATGGCAGATTTCACGTCAGGAAACATGTTCTCAATCAGCTAAAATGGTCTAAATGTTATTTTTGCCTGCATCTCAGATTTTCTTTTGTCTTATTTTCTTCTTCTCCTCACAGCTGATAGAGAGAGATAGGTTAAAGTCTGACTGAATTTGCTTTGGATGAAAGTTAATAATTCCATATAACATTAACTTTATTTGGGGAACTAAACTTTTTCCTAAATAGTTTATTATTTTAAAATGTATATAATACAAAGCATATAGCTTCTTTTCCCACATTCACTGAAATTAAATAATTAGCCGAAATGACATAATTTGAGGGATAAACTTTGAAAATAGACTTAAAAGTATATTCTGTGTTTTGGTTTTTAGCATTTCTTAGGTTTTCCAGTCTCTAAATATACAGTATCAATTACTGAGTGAAAAACTTTTTTAAAAAGAAACTTCCCTTTCTGGGATGGATTACTGCCCTCTAGATAGGGTAAAAGTGAACAGAAATGTAACATGTTTTTTTGTGGCTCTTATCACTTACATTTATGAAGAAGAATTTAAGTTGATTAACAAAACAGAGAACATGAACAACAGATACACTACCACTTCTGGAAAAGCTGCCTGCAATAAAATAAAAGTATTTTATCTGCTTTATACATAATAGATATATATATATATAAAATAGCCATCTGCTGAATGGCTGTTTTCCCATCAAGATTTTTTCAAGTTTTGAGAAACATTGCCAACACTGCTTCTCATGACAGTCTACAGACATTTAAACCCTTTCCCTGTCTCTGCTGGTCTCTGAAACGGGGAAGGTTAAGCTACAGTAAGAAAAACAGACTATGACTAGTCCATTTCAAGAGGGTTTTCTTGCTCTGAAACACTTTGAGGGCAAGAGAATTATCTCAAGGCTATGAGCTCCACTGTGTTTTGGTAACTCCTCCTTTCACCAAGAGCTTAGTAAAGCCTGACAAGTGAATGGTCAAGTGACAGGTTTGCAATAGGAGCTTTTTGGTCCTCCCCAAGGCAGTGAAGGATGGTGGCCTGTCAGTGGATATAGCACAGTGGTGGGGAAGCTCATCTGGTTCCCTCCAGCCTGCAGAGAAAGACTAAGGGAAAAAAGTAAATTCACCATACAGGCTTCACCTTTGTTGTACAATAGCAACAGATTTCAGTTAATGAAAAGACATTAATTTGTGGTGCCAATGTGTGCGGGAAAAAAATCCACTGTCTCTGTAAGTGGCTTCAGAGGTATTTTTCTCCATGAAGGACAGTTTTAGTCAGACAGGTTAGAGCAAGGAGTCAGAGTACGGGAATGCAGAAGTCCACAGATGCTGATACAAAATTGATTAACAGCCTTTGGGATATCTGTCATTGGGAAACTTCAAGTCTGACTCAGCGCAAAGGCTGCTATTCCTTAGAAATTGCAGAGTAAACACACGATTAGTTCCACAAAACTCACAGTGGTAAAGGTGGATCCCTGTGATCACCTGGATGGCTCGGCACAGACTTTGCCCACCTGCTTGCTGGCGTGAGACTTCCCAGTCTTATTGATGTGCACATCCTTTCTAAGAAGCTTCAATAAAGCAGGACAACTTTCTACCCTTTCCCTTCCTCTTCTGGCAGAAGACGAAGCACATTTACCAGCTCCTCTCAGAAGTGTTGATCCTTTGCCAGAGGTTTAGCAACACTGAGGGCAAAAGCAATATTGCTTTCTGTTCCTTGCTGCGAAAAGCCTTCGTCACTCCAAACCTCTTCCAGCAAGAGGGCAGTGAGCATGGCTGCATTCTCACTGAACTCTCTGGATAAAGAGTGCAAAACATTCCAAAATGAGAAGTGCTGTGGTAATCATAGAACATTACAGGGCGAAACTGCACTTCAGTGGATCACTACATATGAAGACGTGTTTTATTGGGTCATCTTTCAAAAGACAGACATAGCTCCCTCAGTGTTCTCAGTAACTAGTGACAAGCACTGCCATGAATAATAATAATAATAACAAAAATAATACATAATCAGTCAACATGTATAGTAATTAAACAGAATAATCTTTAAAAACTTCTAGCAATGTTAGCACGTCAGGGAAACAAGAAAGGAGTAGGAAAGGTCTTACAAAGAATTCATGAGATTTAGGATAACCCAACCAAATCAAATGACAAAGTCAAAAAAATGAAGATTCAACCTATATGGTGAAGATTTTTAAAGAAATAGATCTATAATCACTGTAAAGAAAAAAAGACAGGAAAAATGACATTTAGGAGTAGGACTTTCCAAAAGTAATTAAAGGTTTTATAGAAATCTGAATGCAAGCAAATAATATGGATATGAGACTACCAGAAGTGTGAGAGTATAATGGTAGAGAGTGGGGCTCTCCACCATTTGGTTAAAAAATAATCCCTTCATCAGTCCTGAGGCATCCCACCCCTTAGCTTCAGACGTGAGCCCACAGCCCCAACTAAAAAAGAACACAATTAAACTACATCAAATTAAAGGTGAATACATATTCAAGAATTTAGATAAAATTAACCATTTTGGTGCAGTTACACTAATGGCTATTTAGAGGAGGATGAACAGTCAAAAAGAGGAAAACTGAGCCTAACAACAGAATGAAAATAAACTTCAAGCAATATCAAGAGGGTTTATTATAATTAGCTACAAGAAAATCCTCTGTTTTCTGTTGTAATTAAAATCTGAGAAATAAGGGACAATTCGAGTAGTACAGCTCTACAACTAGACAAGAACGATATAAGAGAAAAGAGCACTTAAAAAGTAAATTAAAGATGACAAGAAACTAAAAAAAAAGTCAATTTATCCTTCAAATACTACACAGCTTCTGTCAGTGAAATGACTTCTAAAATCCAGTCACATTCCTTGCAAACTCACGTTATCATCTGACATCTGATTTTCAGTATATATAAATTCTTTAACCATTGCAGCTATCAGCACATGACAGGACCCTTTCACATTCCCACACTGATGTAAATTAGCCTTTGAATTGGTATTCACCCCATATATACTCATAAAAAAAGAAAAAAGAGAAGCAAAAATTTTGCATGACATAACTTGGATTTTTTTTGCAGCTACCTTTCACAGTGCCAAATATCCAGATAAAATGGAATCCTGTTCTTGGCAGTGACCAAGTAAAAATGACTGAAAAGACAGACTTTAAAATGTCATCGAGAAGATGGCAGCACAGTATATAGTGGTTACCTGGAAATAATATCAGCTAGGGAACAGTTCTTGCGAGGAATAAAAATAACACTTGCCACATACTCTCAGGCATGAAAACAGTCTACTATTTAAACAGAGTTCACATGAGTCACAGGGCTGGAGCACCTCTCCTATGAAGACAGGCTGAGACAGTAGGGGTTGTTCAGCCTGAAGAGAGAAGGCTCTGGCAGTAGTTTTAAGGAACCAGAAATCCAATGAACCTATGCTCCAGAACTCCAGAAATAATCAGAACTTGCACATGTAACCCCCGTTTTGAAGGTTTCAGTAATCAAAACATTTTACTTTTGAAATTAATCATTTCAAAAGTAGGAAAAAAAGGACGAATGAAGGCTGGTACAATGAGAGTGATCAGTAACAAAATTGGAAAAAAAACAAATGGTCTCAAACCCTGGTAACTATAATTGCAGTAATCCTGAGGTGTGACCACTCAATCACCATTGCTTCCTGGCTGTGCATTACAAACATTACCACCGTCAGAAATCACCTCAGAGGCCTTAAGTCTGAGACCATTTTTTACCACTTAAAGCCAGTGTTGTTGCCAAATCTCTCATAACAGAAATTCAACCTGCAATGCTGGTAAGGATTTTCTTCAAAGAAAATCTTCTAGCACTGCTTACAAAGGGACAACTCTTTAAATAGCCTTTATAAACAAAACAAAGTAATTTATACCAGAGAAAGAGCAAAGAGGTATGTGGTTTACACCTCAGCTTCACAGCCTGATAAAGGGCTTGGCATCTTGGCTTGATCTGTTTATTCATTTGATTTTTTTGCACAATGACAAAGAGCTTTCCAAGGTGTCAGAAGTGACAAAGAAAAACAAAACAAAAAACAACCCTTCAATTGTGCAGCCCTTGCCAAGGAGACTTGCTAGCTACAGTTTTCAGATGAGCATAACAACCAAGCCAGTATTTGATGCATCACATTAAGTTCCATTCACTTCTTGGGTCTTCCTCTCCATACCCGCTGAGATACTCCACAACTTCTAATGCTGAATATGTGAAGGGACATCAGAAAGCTTACACATTGTCTTCTATGAGGACTGCAAAGTCATGTTATCTTTGTCAGTCAAGAAACATTCTGCAGATTGTGTACTCATGAGAAGCTGTTTTCAGGCCTTTAAAGGTGAAAGTACACGCCCTAAAACAAATTCAGAACTCAGCTTTGAAAGTTGGTCTATGAATGAGCAACTGCAAGACAGAAGGTCAATGTAGGAACATCAAGTGCCTAAATAAGGACCCTAAAAAAATATTTATATTTAAAAACTATTGGAGTACCTACTGCACAAAATACAGAATAAAAGCACCAGCTCTCAGTAGAAGTTTGCTGCAGTAACTGCTCGATGCTAATGTATTTTTACATTAATCATGAGGCCACTAAAGAGGTTCATTGCAGCAGCAGTATTAGTTACACAGAAGGATATTCTTTTCAATCTAAGCTAATTTGGAGGTGTAAGCATATGTAATGCAGACAAATTGTCTCTTTAACAGAGAGGCAAATGAATTGGAGCACCTGTCCCCTGGTTCTCTGTGACACATGCTTTTCCACACAAAGTTTGTCCTACTTACAACACTTTCTATCTCTACATCCTAATGACACCACTAAAATCAATCATCATGCTCTCTGTTCCCATAAACAGAGAGATGAATCTGCCACAGCTTGAATTGCTATTACAATGTACTTAGGCTAAATTATCTACTCAGGGATGACAGAAATCCTGTCCATTACACAAAGTTATTTTGACCTCTTAAGTGTCATCAGGTTATTATTAGAATCATCGACACCATGGATTTAAATGTTTGAGACTTAGGAAATTTAAGCATGTATTCTGCATCTAGAACACCTGGGTATACAGCTATCAGCTCTTAGTAGATCCAAGTTGTTTCAAAAGGTAAAGATCGTACTCCCAAGTGCTAGAGCTTGGTACAGGATACTTAAGTTCTAGTCAGCAGCATTTTTATCACCCATAGTATCCCACTAAACTGTTACTATTGTCTGGATGGGCTCTGCTTCTGGGTACCATTTCTCTCTCAAAACATGGCTTTTTTCAATTTCTGAACACCCTCTCCGTGCTACCATTAAACCATTTTGCAATAGCAATACTTCTGAACAAAGCCCTTTTATCGCTGGGTAAGCGACACTGGTGAGGGTTAGATGACCTTGGTGGTGCTGCAACATTTGTAATTCTTCAGCACAATCAATTATCTCATGATAATGTCTTTTGTCAGAGAATATTGTAAAAGCAATGAGGACTTGATTTTTTTTTTTTCTGTGAAAGAAAAGATCTGCTTTGACTGGTATACAGAAACATTCATACATGGGTCACTGACTGACAAGGGAATTGTAAATTACTTGGTAATAAAAAATAATAGTAGACATTTATATAGCACTGTACCTCACACACAATGACCTCCATGCTCATTATAATAAGTATTATTTGTCAAAAAGAAATTGCAGTGACCATCATATCTTCCAGGAGTGGTTTTTTTTTTTTTTAATGGTTCAAGAAGAAAATCTTAAATTTCAAATATTCTGTAGCAGTTGTAGCTTAGCACATTACAGCACCTATACTAACCATTTGTAAATAAAAAGAAAAAAAAAAGGATCCTGAGGAAAAAACTATTAAAAATTAGGCATCATAAAATAAATTGAAAATCTCAAGCAGGAAACTTGTGCTTCAAATTTCAAGAAGTATTATCAGGGAGGCAAGAGTTGTGTGCATACACATGCACAAAGACAGACATTTACTCTGTGCTTTCAAACTTTTCCCCAGATCCACACACAGTCACAGCAATGAAACAACAATCACAGCAGGGTAACAGTCCTCCCAAAATTGGAGGTGTCCTGATAAATACATCAGAGAACAGAAGTCGAAAAAATGGCCACAGCTACTCCTGTGGAAACATTTTCTGCATTAAATAATAGGATTCCACTGAATTTGGAAAATATCTAGAAGTGAAAGTAAGTAAGTGAGCACTTACTAGAGGGAGTATTGCTGCAACTGTAAGCTGTTGACCTCGCTTTTACCGACAGGAGTGCCTATGAGCTTAAACTCCCTAAAGATCTCAGCAACCATCTGACCACAAAGGAGGTGATACACTAATTTTGAAGGACATTCAGAGGTCAACAGGTCCCAGCCCACCCTCACAGCAGGGGTGGCTGCAGTCATGGTGGGAACTCAGGGGGCTGGATTTTGAAATAAACCCCAGCGCAATATTCATCTCTGTGAAGAGCCATTTGTAGCCGCTACAGTATCAAGAACTGACGTTAAAAATGGAAATTAGAGGAAGAAATGTTTTACTGGGAGCTAATATTTCATAACATTCAATTTAAAAATCTTCAGTGCAGTAAAATGTATCATCTCACAAGCGGGGCATGACACCAATCAACACTAAGACATTCCAGTAAACATGTCACAATAAACTTTACTGGAAGAGAATGATACATAAAAAATGATTGATGGTTACACTCTGAAAATTAGAATTTTTTAGAGCATTGCTATAGTTAAAAGACAGTAACATCTGAGAATAATAATGACTAATTAACAATGTACCTGCAGTACATTTCATGTTTAACTGGCACTGCTTTTGGAGAGTTAGTGCTTAAACCATTAATACATCACTGAAGATGATGTAGGGCCTTACACATAAGATGTTAAAGTCAAGAGCAAAAATACACAAGATACATATGGAACAGTCCTAGGATCATCTTCACATGTTCTGAAGACACGTTTTACTTCAGGTTAAAAAATTACCTTTTTTTTATAGCCTTCCAGCTATTTAGGTAATAGGACACAATATATATGTACACACACACATATATATGCAGTGTGCACACTCAGATGCATAAACAGCACAAAGAGCTGTTTTACCTTCTTTCTTCAAACACTGTATGAAGAAACCTAATAAACCACTGTAGCTTAGATTTATTTTCTTGCTGTTAATCAACTTGAAATTTTGCACACTGCAATTAAAACAAGGATGAGGAACTGTCTTTGACTTTTCATGTGGGATTTCATCCCAAGTAAAAGTCAAGCATGCAGGTTTACAAAAGAAAAACCTTGGACAAGAAGTCAATGGATTTCAGAAATCTGGCTTTCCTTCTTAGGATGGTGCTTAACAGTGCAGACATGCTCCATCTCCTTAAGTCCAATATAACTGCAGGGATTCAGGAAGAAAGGGCAGGTATTCTCTCTCATCTCTCCAGCCCTATGCTGTGCAAACAAACTGTTTGTGTAAAATACAATTAAGTAGCAGCCAATTCCTAAAACATAGTTACCAGATATTTTATCCATGCTAAAACTCTATGATATTTCAAAAAAACCACAAGGCTGTTCTGTAGCTCTGTTCTTCTGCTCTAGCACCAACTGAACACAGGATTCTCCTCTAGCCCTCCAGGGAGTGGGGTGTCACCAAGCAGTGACACCTCACTGGTGGCTGGTAATGGAGACTACACTGCTTCAATTGACTCAAAATCTGTTCATTCACAGATACAACTCTGATTATTTAATTTCTACCATAATATGAGAGACCAATTTAAGGAGACATTTTTATTAGTTGTCTGACTCAGTGTTATGTTGGGAAATGAAAATATCCAAGTTAAAAACTCGTCAGTCTTAACCTTAGATCATCCTTTTTTCACAATAATAATGTGGGGGATTATATGAATAAAGCGGGGAAAACATCCTCCAAAGTTAAGTAACTTTTGAATGTCATCAGATCTGTCTCAATTGTAGCAAAGTCAACTTTCCCTCATTAGAAAACAAAAACTAAGCAGAATTTAACTCAGTGATTGATTCTGCTGTACATTCAGAGAAGGTGGAATCCACTCTGTTTAAGGACTTGTAATTCAGGGAAGTAACAACAAAGTTTTTCTTGAACTCTCAAGACATACCAGATTTCAACACTATCTAAAAGTAGTTCCTTGGCCACAAATACTGCAAAAGCCTCTTGGTCTGCCACAGGCATTTGCTTATGCATTTGAGCAAATGTGTCTCTCTGTGTAGTTAATAAGCTCCTTCCTTCCCCAGTCTCTCCAGATCAAGGTCTGGGTATTTTTTCCCCCCCCTCTCAGTGTTGTGACATTTATTTTAAATCGCTTGATTTCCAGTGTGCCCAAACTGCTTATTTCCCCATAATTTATAATAGAATTATTGCTCTGGGTAGAAAGAAAGCCCCTCATATCCTTCCAATATGGAGTTAAATACAGCAATAACTTGCATTAGACATTATCAGGGTATTCTGAGCCTATGTTAGGAGCTTTTACACATAACACACATCCCTTACTGACAGAGAAACTCAATCATGCCTGTGTTTACATTTGGAATTATTTTCCTAGCACAAGGAGAAAATACACAAAGCATAATGCTTAAAGCAAGTTTTAAAAATAAAAGCTAAGAGACTTCGATGCTTTTGTAAAATCTGGCCCTCAGTAATTTACCTGAGATCACAAGAAAGTTGTGTGTCAAAAGGAAGACTTGTCCAGGTTTCCTTTGAATTATCTACTAACACATTGGCAATTGAGCAATTATTTTCAGCTTCTGAAGCTCATATTTTTCTCATGCATACTTGTAGATTCATCACATAATATTGTCTTAGAGATGAACATCTGTAATATCCTGTACACCAGCCACCTTCCACCCAATGAATAGGACTCACCATCTTATCCTAAACCAGCAGTAACAAACCCAGCAGCTCAAAACACCACATGCAGAATTGAAAATATTTAAATAATCACACTGAATTTTGCCTGTATGACTCAGCACTTAATGGCAGTCACGTTCTTTAAAACACTGTATTATTATGCTGAGTGATGGTAAACTTATTTAACAGATCAATTAACCACCAGAGGTTTAACAACGGTAAAACAAATAGTTTTTTAAATTTGCAACACAAAAATAAAATACAAGGTAAAGATTAGGCAAAGACAGATGCCCTCTTTTAATACACCTAAAGGTAACAATTCATTCAGCACACATTTACAAATTATATTTTTATTACTTTTTATTGATCCATTATGTGTTTATAATCTGCCACTCCATAATCAGAAGAGTGCTGACGTCTTAGTGATTGAAATTTCTGCAAATACAATTCAATTAGAAATGGGCTGCAATAAATTTGGTTTACCTTTATACTCACTTTTTCTATCAGGAATATACAGTTAAATGCATCTCGCCACAAAGTCAGTCAAGCATCAGCCTTGCTCCGAGTGTGTGTGAAAAGCTGTTTCTTTTTAATCCACCCATGAATGAGAGGCTGGTCATGTGAACTGTAGAAATGAAAGGATGATCATACCACCTTCTTCGATAGCCCTTATATAGAAGATTAGCATGCCTTAGGTTCTCTCGTTGGGTGAGTTATTCAGGCTTGGAAAAGGCTTCTGAATACACCATTTTAAGTAAAACAATTTAAAGTCTTCCTTACTTCCTTCTCAAAATGCTATTATTGAATGAATTGAAATTGAGTGGAACTCTGTTCCACCACCCAAACCATGCAATCCACCTTAGTTTCCCAAACTTCCTCTTGAGCCCTGAAATGGAGGTTTTCTTTGTCACCACGTGAACCGGACTTGCATCTCAAATAACCCTCCTTCCATTCTTTTCTTCTGCATTTCCCAGATATTTTATTTCACTTGTCTGTTTTGCCTTAAAAGCATTGCTTTACGTTTTCCAGAAGTATCTCTGTCCTCGTTCATCAACACATTCCTCCTTTCCTACTTGCCCCCCAAGGTCAACCTCAGATCTCTTAAAATAGATCTCTTAGAGGTAGGTAATAACGCCAAGAGGAAATATCTCTCTATCATGCACCTTTTTTGCTTTGTTTATAAGTTGTTTGAGACAGAATAGAGCAAATTCTTAAAGTATCTTTCACAACTACAGCATTAATATATCTCTGAAAGGCATTTATTCATTCTATGTAAATGAATATTAATGAAAAAAAGATGTTGCCCTGCACTGAAATACAGAATGAAATATAACATTGATGTGAATCACTTAGGCTAGATGCATCAATAGTTTAGTAATGCTGCCTATTTATAGCAATTTATACTTCTTCGGTGAATACTATAATGCTGTAAAGTGTTTTCATCTTAAATAGTACAAACTAACAAGTACCTGACTTAGCACAAATCGTAAGCATAGAGATTGTGCTAAAATTGCAACATGGCACGGAAGTACCAGGTTCCTATAACAGGGAATTAAAATCAATAAAATCCCATAATATGAGACTATTTCACGACAAAAGCACGCCAATCTCCTGCCCTGTTTCTGTGTCCCAGTTAAAAAGTGCGAAGGGAAATAAGGAAGACAAAGACGGAAAAGGTCTGGGAGAAGGAAAGACGCAGGAACAAAATCCAGGTTACCCCTTCCAAATTAATACACAGTTACACTAAGATGTATGCAAGGAGCCTGAAGGAGTTAAACACCAAACCTCCTTCAGAGTTAAATGTTGGTTTAGAAAACCTTAACTTGTTACCACTACATATTGATCCTTGAATTTACAAGCACATAATTATATTGCTAAATGTGCAAGCTAATACTTTCGACTTCTGTAATGAAAAATTGCACCAAATATATTTCATGACAGCAGAAAGACAGATCAATCTTATTCTTAAACACCAAAGGATTTGAAAAATTGCCGAGTCAGCAGTAATATCTGGAATCCAAAATTGAGAAGAAAAGAAACTAGAAGAGACAATAATTAAGATAGATGTAACTTATATTTGCAATGTTGTTTTTTTTTTTCTTTTCTAGGAGTATGTTTCGATTTCTGAGAGTTGGCACAAGTTTTGATTTAAAGAGTACTTACAACTAGCTGATTAAATATTTGTGGTACGCAGCGCTGAAAAGGAAAATACAAATGCCTAATGAATTAATGTATCTGATTTGCTGACGCTATTCAAATGCCATGCAAATTTCCTAAGGCAAAATTCTGGGAGCAAGGAATGGGCACAGAATTGCATGGTTAGAACACAGCCGTCCTGGACAAACGGGGAGGGCTATCACCATTAGGACCAAACGTAATCCAAACATCTGGAAAAGAGGTTCTCAGTCAAAAAGATCCCAGGCTTTATCTCCCAAAAGTCTGGTTCGTATATACCACCCAGTGGTACCGTGATACCAGTCATTCACTCACACTCTTTGGTTTATACTGGAGGGGAGGAAATTCCTCACTCCTCTTTCCACTGTCATTCTCTCCAAAGAATAGAAGTATTTGATTACAGAATGATACAGATGAGTCTCTTCCAGCTGTACTTGCCAGAACTCCAAGTTAGCTACATTTAAATGTCAATTTGCAGACGGTAAACTTCTACTGTCATTTCTTTAACTATCACTGATCAAGGTAATAGGTAAAAACACTAAGCTATTCTCTAATCAAAACAACTGAATAAAAACATCTTCCAGAACTCAAACTCATAGCAAGAGAAATTAAGAAAATCCCAAAAATCATTTTATACACACAAAATACAGAGGTTCATGATGGATCCTAGAAGTTGCTTTGATAGTTGACTCTCCAGTACATAAAAAAGGAAACAACTGCACAATTATATAGAGCATAAGGTACAATTAAGGATTTATTGGCATTTAATTGTTGTTAATCATGCCACTTTCTGCCGTAAATCACCAATTACACACAATAATCAGTTTACATAAAACCCATGTGTGTTTGTGCATATATGCACACGCACACTGACGTTCACAAAGACGACTATTTTTTTTCTCATTATTATTCTTAATTAAAATGGAAACCAAAAATCTCTATTAAAAGTTCATTTCCAATCTTATTGAATGAAATGGGGAATATACACCTTCAGTTAGGTACTTCTGTAAAGGAATTCATACTTTCATAATGAGATTATCATCTTGCTCTGCCAGCCCTGCTAAGAGCATCAAGCTGACATTCCTGGAAACCAAAACCCTCTCATGATCCTCAGGGCAGCTGGAGCTTGGGAGACCACAGAAGTTTCCTCAGAAAAATGCCTCAGCAATGCCCCAGAATGCTGGATTGTACCCGACCTCTTGCCAAGACTGCTGAAACCAATGCCAGTTACTGTCAGTTTTGTTGGTTTATTCTGCACCGTAGACACTTGTACACCAGGAAGTCAAACACAATTGCAATTGCTTTCACACAGGTCACCACGCAGCCACCAGCTGGTAACAACTGTCACTCATTACCTCCTGAAAATGGCATCAGATTGACAGCACAGATATGAAAGTCACCGTTGTCCCTCAGGTACCTGAAGAATCTATTCCCTCCACTGAAGGGAGTCACACCTTCCCGTCTTAAGAGGTTTGCAATGTTACCCAAATCCATTAAAAAAGGCCATAAAATACATGTCTGTACTATATTAACCAAGTATAAACACAAAGCAATCTGTCTACAGCAACGGATGTTCTCAATCCCCTTGTGCCCCAATAGCACATGAAAAAAGTACGGAGACGCAGGAGAAAATGGAGGAAAGAGAAGGGAAAGAGTGAGTTTTGTAACTTTTGGCAGTTTAAGAAATTCAGATGCCAGTATACTAATGACAAGGAAAAACTCTAAGTCAGATGTCCCTTACAGTTGCACCCTTCTACCAGTATCTTTCCAGTTACTTTAAGACAGCCCCATCTCTGCCTATATGAGGTCCAGAAATACAGAACAGTAGCAGCAAATTTTTAGGCAATCAGTCCTGATAAAAAAAAAAAAAAAAGATAACATTTACAGGCCTAGGAAGTACTCTGCCAGTCTAATCTCCAAATAATAAGTATGTAGGCCATGCTCGCAACACTTTCCCCCAGAAAGAGAAGTTCAACTCACACCAAGTCACGGTGGCAAGGAGCACCTTACGACTCGTGCGAGTCACAGGTAGCACAAGACCCGAAAACGTCCTCTGCTGAACATCAGAGAATTAACTTCAGTAATTTCCTCCTGCCATCTTCTCATCATTTGTCAGGAAATTATTATGCCTGCTGTTTTTTATTAGCTAACAGGCATATAGCTCTCTCCAAACCCCAAGCTCACATAAACAGCTTTCTTTTGATCTACTGCCCCAGGAGAGTTTGACAGATAAGGACAGAGCATAGATCTTTTCAGCCTGCTCAAAATATTGTTTCCCATGCCATCTCCCCAGCTTCCTTAGCAAGAGAGAGACATTCAGGCTAAAAAGATCATGTAGTCTAATAAAAATAACAGCAGTCTCATAAAAGTCTAATAATAGAAGATAGTGCAAATAGAAGATAACAGTCCAACAAAAAAATTTTGTAGTTAAAAAAAAAAATCAAAATAAGTCAAACAATCATAAAGCAAAAACAAAATGACATCTTGGTTACTGCAGGTTAGCCAATAAGCAATTTCTTTCAAAAGATGAAGTTCAAAAATCTCAGAGAACAAAATGATTGTCAGAGTGACTTTGCATCAAACCAAGGAAGAGGAGAAGTTTTCACAGTGAGAAACACTGTTAGCACCAAGTTGTTAAAACTCCTACAGATTCTGTTGTTAACAACTCAGTACTCCACTCCTCTGGGCAAAACCAAATAAAAGAGAGAATTTGGTAAGTCTGTCTTCCTTTTTAAAAGGAAGCATTCTAAAACTTTTTTTCTACCTATTTATCTCTTCTTTATACCTATGCAAAGGATATTTCATTTAGTATCCCAATTCAGATTTATCTTAAGACTGTGAAACATGTAACGGTCACTACAAACAACAGACACATTATATTCAGACTACCATGACACATTATACCTGCCAATAAAAGCCATTACAAAGATGACAAAGCTTCTATTCCTACTGCCTTACTTCTTCCCCCTCCACTCATATGAATAAGTAATTTACAGGAAAGCAAGAAGGGAACATCCTTTCCTTTTTGAAAGGACCTTCCGTATTTGTTATGAATAGCTGTCCACACTTAAATATTTAGAATCCCTGGACTTCTAGGATATTGTATAAGCTATGTCATTTTACTTCTTTACAATACAAAACTCACTTCATGGATGCCTTTTCTGAGCCATGTTACAGGTTTGCAATTTTGTGATTGCCCTTAAAAACAAGATGAACTTGTTATTTAACCAATCTAGGAGCAGAATACCACAAAATAGATTGACATACCGCTTTCATTTCACTTGTGTTCAGTTATTTAATAAGAGATTTTAATTCAAGTGCTCTCCAGATTTATCTCGTGTTTCAAATTAACCAAAAAAGATATGGGGAAAGAATGTAGAAGTAAATAGCTGTTTCTCTTACTATTAGCACTGAAGTAATTCTTCAGTGGCTATTAAAAATGATGAGTCCTCCCAGTTGTTTCCCGCACACTGAACAATTCAAGTAAGTTGATTCTTTGTATTCCAAGTTGATAACATTAGGTCAAGCACCTCATAAAACGTTTTTTATTATTCTTTACTCTTCAATATATTTTAGTACTTCAGCAACACCAGCTGACAACACTGATGGAAACTCTATTAAGCATTCCAGGGAAGTTATTTAATAAATACCTGAATGTGAACTATCTAGTATTCCTTAATATATTTTGGTTGTTTTAATGGGCAATGAATACCCTTTTCACCAAGCAGACATAAAAAGATGAACCTCATGCATTCTTGCAGAGTTACCTTTACTGTAGAAGGGACATCTTACTAAAACAACAGGTAACAGCCCCCCAAAATAAAAGCAGAAATGTAAGAAGGTATTTAAGAAAAATAACTTTAAAAAAAGCAAAATTAGTGGATAGCCCTGGTTAATATGCTAAGTATAATTACTATACTGCCACTTGTTTAGCATTCATAGCACATCAACAAATATTTTGTCCCATTGCCACTGTTCATTACACTACTAAAAAAGGCTTCTGATTCTCTGTGCTTGTTTTACATTTTCAATAATTTCTTCTCAAGCAGATGTTAGATACAGTAACTAATTAGATTTAAGCCACTAATTTCCTACGTTCACACAGATAAACATATACACAGAAATGCACAAGAATATGACAAAACACTAGTTACCAGAATTACACACTGAACATTTTTTTAAACATAAATAATTGAACAGATATAACCATTAAGAGATCTGAAAAATCACAGAAGCACACATCTGGTAAGTTCTATTCTGACAAAAGAGATGTAACAGTAAGTTATTTCTTGTGAAAACTACTACCAGTCTGGTTAACCACTGATATGATGCAAGTATTACCTTGCACTGCATTCCAGTGTAGCTCCTGAGAACATACTCTCTATACATTCACTACCATCTTAACTACCATTGTAAGAGGTTTATTTTATTTGAACTCCTAAAGATGTAGAAAGAACTGTTTTTGTGGTGTTTTGGGTTTTTTTTGGTTTGGTTTTTAATGATGTCTCTTTTTAAAGACACAACCTTTAAATATTGTCTTCAGTTCCAACACAATGAAAAGCATGTCTGGGAAAACAGGTTTCTGCCATAGTACAATCAGTTTTGTTAAAAATAGAGATTTTAATAGAAAATTCCTTCCTTCTGACATTGACAGGCTACAATCGCAAATCCTGCTTGCTTGCTTCAGCTTGAATCTTATCAGGGACATTATAATTTTCAATTAAAATTTAGAGGAAATCCTAGAAGTCAAAACACGAAAATGTGAAAAAAAAAAAAAAGCTGCAAAGCTGAAGGGTAAATATTGACAATAATACACAAAAGATCTGTACACAAATGAGACAGGACCCAATTCTTTCTGACTTATAGCGAGAATCAAAAACAATTGCTGCTAAAATGAGGCAAACAGACCCTCACAATTGTATCTTTTGATGGTAACAACAGTTCGAAGCATGTTTAATAATAACCTGTAAAATAACCTGTTTTCCCATTAAGGACTTGGGTGAAGAAGAGAAGATGGCTATAGAAATTCCTCTAACCATCCACTTCTCCAGCTTACTTTCTCCCATGTCAGATTGAAAGAAACAGCATAAAAAATAGACTCATTAGTGAACATAAACTGAATTATGGATAATTTTTATATCCCCTACAATGTTTTTAAAATCTTTTCACCTGTAAGAGGGCAAAAAGAGAAAAAAGACCATAAAAAACAGCTGTTTCCACTAAAAAAAAAAAAATAGTAGTTCAGAATAAATTAAAAAATCCAAATTACTTCAATTATTATTTCACGCTCAGATTAATATTGTTTGCTGATGACAATTTCCTTTTTTCCTTTTTTTAAATTTATTTTTGCTTGTACAGTTTACAACCTTGCCAGCTAAAAAATAGTTTTTGCTATAAACCCTTCTTCCCACTACCTTCAATTCTGTCTTCTAATCTTGCTTCAGTCCTCCATCCCTTAGTGAAAAAAGCTAAATGAAGTACGGTTTGGGTTGTTTTTTTTTTTCCTTGTCATTGGTGGTTTTGGGTTGGCCCCTTTTTTTTTTTTCTCCACATTACTAAGGTGGCTTTCTGTTCTATTTACACTCAAACTCACACATGCCCTCTTCTACAGCAAAACTGTCCCAAACTGATGAATATCTGCGACTCATAGAAATTCTAATTTATTCTCAGCTACAGCAATCACCACTTTCACTGTAATGAACATTCCTGACCCCGGGCTATTAAAACCAGCGCCAATTAATAGCAGCTTAATATTTTGGAAATAATGTAAGCATGATGCAGGAACAGCAAACTCTTGTGTATGGCGCAGCAGCAGCTGTTCTGTTGCTCACTTGTATGTCATTTGCTCGCAGTTCTTGTGACTCCAAGTCTCTGTGCTCTTATGTTCTTGCAAAAATCCAGTCTTCTGGACAACTCTAAACTATAAATAATGAGTACCAGAGCATCATGAAAATTGAACATAAAATTCCCAGCAGGTAGCCATAACGACACTGCTTTAAAATTACAGTACATTAAAACTTCAGAAGGTTGCATCATAAAATTGCTAAATGATTAATTTAATATACTAATCGTTGCAACGATGATTGCAGAGGCATGGTACTAGCAGGTGTGGAATACTTGAGTGTTGTCTGAGTGATATAGCCAGGTGTGAAAATTTAACTTAAATTTAACTAAAATTTAATTTAAACTAAATTAATCCTGACACATCCCAAATAAAGAACAGTATGAGAGGCTAAAATTGGAAAGTAGGTTTACTGCCTTTGTTTCCTTGCATTAGGGTCAAATGAGAAATATGGAACTGCATGCTTTGCACAGAACCATTTATTCTACTAGGCACTAAATGTTTTACTTTTTATCAGCACTTCTGCCTGCATCTTATTCCTTTGTAAATCACCACTGTAGTGGTGTACATTAAACTTCCACATTAAATATTATCCCGGTTTCTCTACACCAAAGCATCAGCTTCATCTGTTCAAGATGCACTTGGATGATACTCTCAGGCACATGGTTTGGGGTTCCTGGGGATGGTCCTGGGAGGACTAAGGGTTGGACTTGGACTCTGTGATCTTATGGGCCCCTCGCAACTCAGCATAATCTGTGATTTTCCAAAGTGGATCTCCATGTTTGTTAAACTTTATTATGTGCAACTCCTGATCTAAGCCTAAAGCACGAAGGCAATCAATGCTGAAGAATGACTAGAAATGGTTTCTTTATTCCACTCCTCACTGAATAGAAAGTTTCCATTATCTCCCTCAACATCTCCACTTTATCAATTTGACAGGGGCATGCAGTTCTACACTCCACTGCCCTCACTCTAGAACTGTATACAGCTTTTCCATCTTTCTCTAATAAAAAAATGATAAATGACAAAGTCTAGTGAAAACTACTTGTCTTCCCTCAAGTGTCATCTCCCTTTTAATTGCTCTATACTTTATCAAAATGCATATTAGAATAAATATCCCGTGTCAGTCAAAACGGATGCATACAATACAAAAGCATATTTGAACAAGCAGGAAAAGGAAATCATTACAGCACAACAAATGCTAAACTAGTTAAGTCTGTATGCAAGGCACCTGTGATAAAATATATACTATAATACCCTAATGTTTTTTGGCAGATCACTATACCTGAAAAATAATTTTTTCTTACAGAGAAGCATTATTTACGATGCGTTGGTCAAAGATAATTGGAACAAACAGACAAATAAAAATAATGTTCTTTCAACTAAAGATTTTAGCAAGCCTCAGACAGTAAGACAACACACTGCTAACTGCAAAAGCAAAGCATACCAAGCATCCAGGAAAGCACCTGAATTGCGAACAGTACAAAAAGGGGAGTCCACTGCCTTCATCCTCCCCTGGTTCTGGCACAACTGAGACATCCTGCAGTGTTGTGTTTGGTTCTTGCTAAACTCATCTCTGATTTACCCAACAAGGATCCTATTTCTTCAGGGATGCAAGATACCAATGATGGCCTTTTGTACTCTTGTTTTCTCCTTACTGTGCCTTTGCATTTCTGGCTTTCAGGCTTTAATGAAGACAGAGTTCATTGCAAAGTGCTGATGAGCTGTGGTACTGCCCAGCTACATGTCCTATCAACCCTTTGAAACCTTCTATGTGTTTGCTCATGAGTCCCTTGAGGAACCTAAGTTTCCAAAATCAAAGTGGGTGCAAACTGAAAAAATCCCACTTCTTTACGTTCTTTAATTCCTTATAGCTCACAAATTTGAATGGTACATCTGGATATTAAGAACTTCTGGAGAATTTCTGGAAGAGCATGGGGTGTAGCTCTAATCTCCCTTCAGGTCTCAACTGGCAGCATAACAGGGAGGATAAACCATTAGGGATACTAAAACATACTTTTAGAATTATGATACTACAGTGTTATTGCTGTGTTACCCAGCACTTTCTTAAATGGTCAGTAAAACACACCCCTTTATATTAAATTGTCCCCCGCCCTAAATGTGACCTAGGTTTATATCAGCTTCTGCCATCTCACCATAAAAGCTAAAAACCACAACTCTTGTTGTGTGTTCTATTGAGCCATTCTACAAGTACTTATTTTCAGATGGAAAACAGAGTTTAGAAACTCAATTTTTCTACTTTTCCTCAGACATTTTCTAGAGAAATCCATCAGAAAGCTTGCCGGCTCATGTTGCAGAACTCAAAAAACCTAGGCTTTAGGTATCATAATAAATATTAAAAAAGCAGGTTTTTTTTTAATTAAGCAGAAGATTATTTTGGCACTTTGGCCATATAAACTGAAATACTTATCTATTAATACTTGAAATATTTAATCTACTAATCAGCCAACAGATTCTGCAAAGCAACCACTTTCACAGCTTCAGTTTGCTGCTTAGTTTACCTTTGACAGAGCCTCAGATAAGGGGAAGTGAAGGTACTCATTAACAGTAACTGCAAAAAACACTACCCTGTGTCCTTATCAATGCTGCATACTCACTCTACTTACCTAATTCTCTGTGTTCAACTCACAATGGTTATCCACAGCACTTGCACAACAGCTGGACTGAAAATATCAGGAAAAAAAGAAACCCAAGAAAAAATGACACATACTCCATGTCTGACTTATGGAATAATGTATTCCTCAATTTGATAAAGAAGCAGATTAAGTTCATTTTTGCTATCATTGTTTTCAATGAAAGTGTTCAGTACATCTATCGGTGTCCTACATTTGTCATATCAAAGAGGACTTATTTGATGGAGTTATTTCCTCAAAAATTAACAAGATCTAAATTGCTTTTTATTAAAAAAAATATAATAACTGAGCTTCAAACTACAGTTTGAACTCCAAAAATAAACAAAAATAAAACCAGTCATATAATAAAACATGAAAGTTTCACAATCAAACTTTTACTCCATGGGAAATTATTTAACAGGGCTGGTGCTTTTAATCATTCCATTCTGTTTTTATCCCTGGGCTTTGCTTCTGAAGCATCATAATCAAATATCCAGGTTACAACGAAAAGTTGTTTCAGTGCCCCAGTGCACATTCTCTTATTGAGCTCCCTGCCCTTTCCTACCTGTCCTTCCTCCCTCCCATCTTCAAATAAGAAGTACAGCTTGATCTTTTCCTTGATCTTTCTGTAAAAAGCAATCTATAATATTGACCTCTAAGAAGCTGCTAGCAATTAGATTTCCCAAGGGGTTACCAGAGCAGAGCCAACGTTAGATGATTCAGGAATTGCAAGTATTCCAAGGACTTTTCTGAGTAAAACCCCTTCAGCTGTGTCGTGGGTTTACTCTG
>VXAY01001860.1:0-90525 GCA_013399855.1 Oxyruncus cristatus
TACTTATCTTTTCTCTTAACTAAGCTGAACTTGAAAAAAAGGGAAGTCCAGTGTGAAACCTTTTTTCTCCAGATGAAACAATGCAATGCGAATGCTGCTACTTGTTGACAGAAAAACTTTACACATCTGATTTGTACCATCTGACGTCCAATAGTGTATATCAGATCACTCCATCTTCAACCTTCTTCATTGGCTTGCTTCTCTGGTATTCCAGTATGTGCAAATTGTTTGGCACACTAGAAATGGGATGCGGATAATGATCTTGCTAGTGCTGATGAGAAATGTTTCCTAGAAAAAAGAAAAAAAGATGTTTACAAGATCTTTTTATAGATATTGGAAGAAGAAATGTATCCTTTATTAGGTATTTTGTCCCTTCTGCAGCCCTCTAAAATGTCTGTAATTTACTTTCCTATTTTGTTTTTGAAAGTTCATTACTCTAGACCTTGTTTGCATCACAAACATTGCGATAGTCTTAGGGAAATATATAGAATGCATTTATTCCTAGATAAAGTAAACTTAAAATTTGATTAATTACATCTCTTTTTACGTTAGATCTGCTTAAAAATTCTATTCAAACTATAATGTCATCATTAAGGCTCTTTCAGCATGGCAGAACTGACAATAGTTAGTTCCAGTATGTAATTAGGACATATAAAAATCTTCACTATAAACAGAATTTTAATACCTACGACATCAACAGGGGAGAGATTTTACTTTATGGATTGCTTTTATCCTGTTTTGAGCATCTAGCATGAGCCAGTGTCTTTGTTAATGTGCAATGAAACAATGACAAGATCTACTAGCATCCAAATTTTCTCGTGTCAGGGGGAGTTGTGGGCTTTTTTCCCCAGCAGCCTCACATGGTTCTTCAGTGCTAACCAGGGCTGCAGCAGTTCTGACATGATATGCAAGATTTAATAGTTTAGACAATATTCCACTCTTATTTAGCCAGTGTCTGTAATTTCTTTTCTTTTACTGATTTATTTCTTTTCATTAGATTGTGAAGATAATAATAGAGCTAACTTTTGTTTTGAATAGATAGGTATTAGAAGGGTATTCTTTATCTTTCTGTCCTTATGGATTTAGCTAGCATTAATTTTCATTTGTAATCCTGATTGCAAAAGGCATGCACAGAAATCCTTATATTGCTCAATGTTCTTAGTGGAGTACAGAGGTGTCAAATACTATCAGGTACTAAATTAGCGAGGACATTTTCACTGAAATTGATTTCTTGAGTCTTTGGAATCCTTGAAATCACTCAAAGTCCTTGTTGCTTTTCAGGTACCCTATTAATCTTTATAGGGTTGTATTGGCATTTTTGGCTGAAGCTTTCCTGCTCTGCTCTATGGTCAGATGCGAACAGACCACAAAGAGGCAGGGATCCACTACTAATTCATAAGAATCCACATCAGGTCTCTGAAATGGAGAGAAAAATCATACTAAAAGCAGTCATAATCACAAAGTGTAAATGAGACATAGGGTGCTGCATTATTCCTGGATAAAGATAACACCTGTGTTGATCTCACTGCTGACTTACCTTTGCCTGTCCCTAAGTGTGATTTAAAATCTAATAATAACAAAGTGGTTCAGAGCTGGGTGAGTGATTCTTATCAAAACTCAATGTATAACGAAAATTAATAGTAGAATTGAGAAAAAAAAAAAAAGAAAAGAAGAAAAGAAAAGAAAAAAACTTGTAACAAGGAGTAGGGAGTCTGGTAGAGGGAGGGAAAGAGGTGGACTGCAATGGTAAAACCCCATTTGCAGGGAAACAAAGAGCAATCAATGTAATAGCAGTATAAAGTAGTCAAAAAAGGACAAAGGCTGCAGTCTGACATCTTTTATTCCTGAGCCCAGGTGGAGCTATAATTGGCAGTCCCAGTTTGAAGATGAATACAGTGTAAAAGAACCCTCCCCTTAGAAGAGCAGACAAAGAAGGCTCAGGTTTTCAGAACAGTCAAAGAATATGTCTGTTTTTTTAAGGGGGGGAGGAAGGACCAAAAAAAAAAAAAAAAAAAAAGTGGCCATAGGGAGATACAATCTTGGCGTATTATGAAATTTGTGGCTGGTACCTGTGAATTCCATGGCTGCTTGAGCTCCCTTTACCTTCCTGCTCACAGTCCTACAGAGTCCTACAGAGTAGCAAGAACAGTCCCCTAAAGAGTGCCTGACAACCTGAGAAGAGTGTTGCTGGTCATATCTGCTAATTTGGGTGCCAAATATTGGCCCCTTTCTTCACAAGTTAACGGGGATGACAGAAAATCTGGGCAGGATCAGTCGTGACCACTGACATTTAGATTTAACTAAGGCAGAACGACTCCTTTCGAGCTACACAAGAAAGAAAAAGCATTTTGCCACTGAATGTCCTCAGATACTGCTCAGAATTGCAGCTATAAGGCCCCTTCCACAAATAAGTGCACACAGACTGTTTGTTGAAATGTAAAAATATTAAATTTTAGCAGAGAGGTAAAAATGACTTATGTCCTTTTCAAAGTAATTTAATTTCAATACTTTGTGTCTCTGTTTTCCTGGCTTCAGCTCTTTAAAATTATTTTTTTTTTTTTTTAAGTTCATGAAATTTCTCTGAGGTACAGATCCCCAAGTGCAGAGATTTGTTAAGAGTGCTTTATTCCTTTTCTGAAAAAGGGCAGCAGAAAATATCTGAAAATGTATAAAAGACAACATCTAGGGAAGAAGAGTAACATTTGCAGCTTCTTCTAATAAACTCGTTTCTTAGGGAATAACTGCATTAAAATTAATCAGACAACTACACTTCAAATTAACCAGAAAAAATGCTCATTTTCTTTTCATACACTATATGCAAGTATGCTTAACTATCATTTACTCAGTGGGGGGCATGGATGAAAAAGGCACATAATAGGAATGCATTGGTTTACTCCTTTCTTCTCACCAAGAATAGATCAGGAATAAAGACTTGGTTTTCTGAGATTGTTAGTTTGTAGTCATTGACCTTCTGTTTCAAGTTTTAATTTGAATTTTGGATGTAATATTTTTTAACCTCTAGAAAATTCAGCTATTAGTTGTTGACCTTCCAAATTTATGACCCTAGAACACCTATTCAAAGTGTTTCTTTGTGTTTGTGAGGGTATCTGAGGGTGTCTGTCCATGTCTGTGTGTATATACACACATGTCCAGACACACAGTTCACCTTAAAACATAATTTAGTGACCTTATTGGCTTTAGTCCAGTATTCTCTTGCCAGTAGTGGCCATCAGCAGATACTTAGAGCAAGTGCAGTATGAACGTGATGTTTGCATCTAATATTTTCCTAACATAAATGATTTGCAACTGAGAGAATTTACTGAGCTGGATGTGTCTCTTGGTACCTAACAGTGTTTTGTCAAGTTTATTGTTAGATCCATGTAAGCTGGTAAAACTTACAAAGTTCTTTCCATTGGAGCTATCAAGCCTTTGGGATTTATCCCATTGGTTAAATCCTGCTGGGATCTAGGTTACAAGGTCATGCAGAGTTGTTCTTAGGAAGCTAGTCACTGGTTTCCACAAAGCTAGAAAACAGACTTTCCATGAAGGTCTAGTGTCACAGCCAGCTGGCAGGGGAAGGACTATGACCACACAGTTATATTAAACACGCCTGGACCATTCTCTTCCACTAACACCAAGAAGGCATTGGATACTCAGCATCCACAGAAAAATGTATTCCATCTTTCAACATGGGGACACATAATCCTTTTTGTCTACTGAGAAGAGTCCTTGTCCCAGTTAATTCTCAAAATACACTTAGAAACTGTTAATGTAGAATCATGAAAGTTGGCTGGGTGAAAGATACACCAGAAGTGCTTCTAGAAACCTAATATTATAGAGGAATGAATTCCACTGCTCAGAAACATTTCCAGACACCATTAAGGTGATTGCAGCCTTTGAAAAGCAGTAACTTTTAGGAACAGACTTTCTTGCTTTGTTTCCCTCCATCCCAATCCTAATCACGGTTCCTGATCATCTCATGCAATGTCACTCCTCTCTTGCCCCCTCTGCCTTGAATCCTGTCTGCTTCTGCATCATCAGCCTGATCTCTCCTTCTCTCCTTTGACCTATTGTTTGCAGAATTTATAGTTAAGGCTCCACATAGACTTATATTTGATGATCCTTATAAGTAAAATTAATTCCCGGTTAGTTATTTTCAGTCCAGATTTGCATGATGTGATTGGTGATGGTCTTTTCCACATCCTAATCTTCAAATATATCTTATGACATGTAGTCTTCAGGGCAAGTTATTCTTGGGCAAGTCTTTAGAGGAAGTCTGTGTGAAGGGATGTGGACATAGATTTCATGGATATTTCCTCATGATGGGGAAATCATATGTCCTTCACCTCAAAAGGCTATGTGTCATCCTTACATAAAGTGATTCAGAGACTATTATATGCTCCCGAGGCCAAATGGTGACCTGGCTTTGTGTCCACATAGCTTGTGCCTGCTCCACTGAGAGGGCAGCATCACAGTTTTCAGGCTGGCTAATGGGAATAGCTCCTGACAGAAGCTGTTCCACAAATCACATCCAGGCATCATCTGGCATGTGCCGAAACTATGTTAAGGAATGTGATAATGACATAAGAATTCAACAATCTTGGACGGTACTGTACTGTAATTCTGACTGTGCCCTGGCCTTATTTTATGTGGTAGAATAGGTGTAGGCTAAGTCATTCCTCACTTATTCTCCATACATATGGGCTTTTCCAGAGTTCAGTCTACAAAAGTAGCAACATCTGGAAACATCTGTCTTCTCTGCCTAAGCCTTCTCTGCAGCAGCAGATGGAGTGTCAGCATGCCTTTATTCTGCTCCAATTTCTATTTTGGATCTATTCTTATACATTTCTCCATGTGTAAAAAAAAAAGTAGGAGTTAGATATAAGTAACTAATCAAATACATAAAGTAGGTGTTGATTTTCCCCTTGTAAAAATGAGAATGAGAATGGTAACAATTGCTGCACATGAAGATGTTGGTGAGCCACCCAAGCATTGAATTTGCATAGGCCACAGCCCTTGTTTTCACCTCAGATGTGCACAGCCTGATTTGAAGGGTCAGCTCAATGAATTCAGTGAGATAAATCTGTTTTAAATTCCAACGCATTTTACAGTAGAGTAGTTGACTTTTTTCACTGACTCACTTTGCTACTGGGCCTTCTGTGATTGCTAGACCTGAATGTCAGACCGCACTTGTTTGCCTAATGTCATCCATCAATTATAAAATGGTATCTCTTATTGGAGTCAGTGTAACCAGGTCGATGAAATATACACTATAAACAAAAATTATGATGAAAATTAAAGAGAGTTTTTTAGCAAGTGTGTACATGGACAGTGATTCAAGACTGTGACTCATCTTCACTTCTATCTAGTACTGTATAGGCTACCTTTTGCAAGCCATTTTTCCAGCCTTTTCCTATCCTTACAAGTATAAAACAGGGTAATGATGTTGAAGTATTTCAATATGTATTAGCTCTATACATGCAATGAACTGAGATGTGCAGTAAAAACACCTACCTGCACTCATGATTAGATGCATTCTGATATACATGGAAAGCCTCGTGATTGCCATTAGTCTTTCTCACTAATTTTTAACTTTTTGTGTAATGCATATACATATGATTTCTAAGCATATGTAAAATTATTATCAGATTTTTATTCATGGAATTTAGCTGCATGTAAGCATAAAGTTTCATACCGAACGAGCTTAAAAATCAGCTGCTAGAGTGGAATGCTAAAGACAGGATGAATATAAAGCCTAGGTGGGAAGTTGGAACATCTGTTTTCTGATATATGTTATGCATGTTATTTTTCACTTATCCAGCCCTGTGCTGTTTATCACTTGTATTTACCTGCTGTACTTGCCACACAGACTGCAACTGCCTGAGGCAGGGACTGTTTTCTTTGTTATATGTCTCTATACTACATCGTTGTACAATCGATCCTTGATTAGGTGCCTAGGCAGTAGGGTGGTGTAAATAAATAATAAGAACTTTCCAGTTCATGGCCTTTTGTGACTGAATTAAAGACAGAATGGGACAGTGGAATAGCTTTATTGTAAATTGAAGTCAATAAGGACAGCAGACAAGACTTGTTGTCCCTGAATACGTCATAAAAATAGCATGCACTAACAGTAAAGCTCTATTTTGGTTCAAAAGAGCCAATAAGTAGCAATGACATAGATTTACTTTATTTCTTAGTATAGCTGAGATGACCTTCCATGCTTGTCAGCTGGGACCCAGCTGGATTAGCTGCTAATGCCTTAGGGAATGACAGGTCTGAGTGGTCTTCATAATCTATTAATCCTAGTCCATTCTGCCAGTACAAAAGGTTGTTAATTAATATAAGCAGTACAAACAGTGTATAAAATAGACATTTGTCTTCTTGGAAAATACATGAATAACATATTAATGGGAAGATATATTCATCATAGATGAGTATAGCTGCAAGCCATTTGTGGTCTTGTGCTACTAGTATTCATTTAAAAAAAATAAATTGGTCTCAAGTTTATGTCAAAAGAATATGAAACAACTTAGTAGCTGGGAACTTGAAAGGAAGGTCAATGGGCAGAAACCTCAGAATATGGCTGGGCCCTGCACTCTTCCTTGATGGCCAGCATATCAAGCATCAAATAGCTGAAAGGAGGAAGAGTTAAGACTGTGAAAATCAGAGTTCTGTCATCATCGAGCTTCTGCAGCCACTGTTGGCAAGTGTGCAATAGCTGGACTTGACTGCCACAGGGAGGCATGTAGCCCCTTGGGTACACAGGAGTCAGCAGAACTGGGAGATTTAAAGAATGGCTTTTGTTCTCAAACAACTCCTGAAAGTGGATTTTAAGGCCTAATGAGGTCCCTGTGGTCTGTGTGATTAAGCTGACTGGCCACAATAGTCCTCTCTAGACCAAGCTTCTTCCTCAGAGATAAATTTATGAAGAAGCATTTGATCTCTCTGTAGGTCAAAGTGGTACCGGTAACTAGAAAGAGCTTCCCACCTAAATGACATTGCTGAAACAGTTCTGTTAGTCATAAAATTAAGAAAAAAACCCACTACAAGGCAGGAAAAGCTCTTACAAATAGAGGCCAACAAGAATATAATTATAAATTAAAATAAATTATGCTGCAAACATTATTTCTCAAATTACCATCTGCTAAGGTCTTTACTAAATGTCTGTAGTAAACTAGCTTTATTTCTAACTTACCTTGATCTTGACTCATCCAGTCTGTTTTTATCCAGGTCTCCATTTCAGGAAGATATGAAGACAAAGACCTTCTGGAAAAGGAATTCAGAACTACCCTCATGACAGTGGCGATATCATCACCTTCATTATGACTTGGCTAAGCTTATCCGTTGTTCTTGACTGTGTCTTGAAAATCTGGGGTACCACAGAGCCTTATGACCTTTGTGGCATGAAAAATTGCCTGATGTTATTCTTGAGAAATTCCTGGAAGAGAGAAGTTGGGCCAACCCCTGAGTAATCCCACCCAAGCCTGACAGTGTCTGGCAGTGCAAAGCTTCACTGATTTGAAGGGTTATGATGATCTCTGTTCACTTTTACTGAGAGGCTTGCCTGATCGAGCATTGACTTGGTAGAATTTGATATGACGTAGATAAATTTGGGTCATTTTAGCTGATCTACATTTTTTTAGTCTGGAAAGTTCACATCAGAAACCAAAATTGTGAAAAAAGTAAACAAAATTTGAGTAAGTCATGTATTGTGTATCTCAGCGCCTTCCCACACTACAAAAGTTTACATGTTGTTAGCAAAAATTGAGTGATTTTTCTCATTTCCACATTTTTAAATTTGTTTTAAATTTTAGGGAAGAAATATAGTAAGTCTCCCATAGCCATCTGGGACCACCTTAAATAATATGTAGGCCTTGCTTTAGGGATCTTAACACTTGCCTGGTTTACCCTATGACAGCTTTGAATTTGCTCAACAGAGGCTTAGCAGTGTATGTGGTGTATTACATGTGGCTGTCAGGGTGGAAAAACCAAAAGCAAGACAGCAGGGGAAGTGGGAAGGCTTGCAAAACAAGCATTCTAGGATAAACCGTTTTTTCTGGATTACATTGTTGTTTCTGTGGTATGAACTCATAAACAAAGTAGTTTATGAGTTCACAAGGTTCATGAAGGCAAGTAGTGCCCAGAAGTACTCTTTTTCTCATAGTGTGAGCTCGCTCGCCACTTGGAAAGATGTTTGAGCTATTATGAAATATTCCTAGGTAAATAGAATTTTATGCTGTTTAAGGATATTCAATTGACATGTGTGTATATGTATGTGTGTAAATATACGTGTGTGTGTGTATGTATTATGCATTTAAATTGGATTTTCCTCTCTCTTTTTTTAAGCTTCTTTATTCACAGTATCTAAGTTTTGGCTCAGTTACTGATCCATTTTTACATCTTAGGTAACATTTTCAAAAATACCATTGTATGTAAGAAAGTAAATGGTATTCAGACTCTGAAGGCAATTTAGGTGCTTTTGAAAATGGGGTCAAAGTTTTCTTGTCATTTGGATGCATAAAAATTTTTACTTTCTCTGCTTATAACAATTTATTATTAGTATCACAGTAACATAGAGAAGGCCAGTCATGGGAACAGAACTCCATTGTGCTAGGTTTTGAATAAACATATTCTAAATAGACAGCCTATGACTCAGAGGATTTAGGAATTACTTTTTTTTCCCCTCTGTCTGCCCCTCTGTTTTCTTCTTTATTAGTTGTTTTCAAGAAGAATGCAAGTAATGTTAAAATTTAAAAGTACAATGTTTGAGTAGTTTGGAAGAAAGAAAAACAGAATTTGTTCATCTATTGACTTTAATAAGGGAAAAGATCAGTTGCAAAGATGAACTCTTAAAAACACAAAAAGACAAAAATCTGAATAAGAAAACGATTGAACAGGAAAAACTCTGTCCTGTTTACAGCAAATAAGAAGACCACATTTGTTAAAAAAAATCAATTAGTAATCTAATGATCCTGCCAATATAAATTAATAACTACTGAATATTTCAAGTGGTCATTGTACTTGATCAGGAGGAATTTCTTCACAGAAAGGGTTGTTAAACAATGGAAGGGACTGCCCAGGGCAGTGGTGGAGTCACCATCCCTAGAGGTGTATTACACTCCAGATTTTAAGCTATAAGCTGCCCAGAGCGATTACATTTTATTAAGACTTTTTAAGAGCCTTTTGGTTCACTGTAACCTCGAATTAGTGTCCAGAGAAAGAGTCACACACTCTTGTCTAAGAGAAATTCTTTTAATTTAGTGAGAAAAATAAGATATTTTGGCTGAAGGTTTTACAGGAGTAAAATACAACTAAGAAAAAATATTTCACTAAAACACTCAGCACAAAGATCCATTCCACAGAAAACACTCACTACAAACAATCAATATGCTAGCTTTAGTAAAACACAAATCATTAGTTTTAAGTTATCCACAAAAGAAGGAAGTGAGTAAAAGAAGAAAATAGAGTAAAAGAGTAAAGAAAGAGAGAAGAAAGAGAGGAGGAAAGAAAAATGGTTACTGAAAAGATCTGATGGTTCGCATAGTTCAGGTTGCAGGAGAGGAGAGAGAGAGAGAAAAAGAAAAACAGTTGCCAACAAGATCTGATGATTTACATGGTTCACATTGCAGGAGAGGAGAGAGAGATCATGTGGAGTCTTGTGAATTTATACAGTTTAGTTTTCCCTCCCAGGCAGGATATCACATCCGTGCCTTCCATGCTAGAGTTGTGCTGTAGCCAGTCACAGGCTCCAGGGGTCATGGTGTGGATGGGCTACGAGGCAGGTCTGCCTTGACTGACAGCCGGGCTGCAGGACCTGCAGCTCTGCCCTGTGCCCTCAGCACAGGCCTGATGTGATAAGGCAGCCTTACCATACACCTGCAGGGCCAGGCCCAGCCCTTCCACACACACACACACACACACACACACACACACACACAAACACTCACAGTGAGTTGGTTCTGACCCATATCAATAATTCAGTGAGATTCAGATCCAGTAACTCATAGGGTGTTCAAGGAACAGCTGGATATGGCACTTGGTGCTGTGGCCTAGGTGACAAGGTGGAGATCAGTTGAAGGTTGGACTCGATGATCTTAGAGGTCTTTTTCAGCCTAAACGATTCTGTGATTCTGTGATGTAGTTTTTAAGTTTTTCCATGCCTTGACTGTGATCATATGTGAAATGGAAGTGATTTGTGAAATGTAGGAATGTAAGAATGTAAAGATGAGTCCCTTTGATTCTAAATCAGTACAGCTATCTCCTTTGTTCTCTTGGTTTGCTTTCAGTAAAGTATTTCAGAAAAATATCTTTTTGTTGTCAGAACGAAAAAGGGGAGAGTAGTATCATACAAACATATTAATTTTCAATGGTCAAATTCATATCTACAACTCAAGTTCTCCAGGTATTTACAAATCACATAGTTCATTAAATCTTCTACATGTTACCTGTTTTTTTTAAGAAATAAAAAACAAACAAACAAATAACCCCAAACACAGAAAGTAATTTAGGAACTTTTTCTGTGTTACTCATACTACAAACTGCAAATAACACACAATCATGTATTGTTCTCTTAGTTTCTTGAATCATCTCTTATTTTGGATGGTACAGCCAAGAGTTGAGTTCTCCAGCTGTTTTGTTTTCATTACTTGTATTGCGTTAATGACCCATACAGGCATTTGTCAGATGTTAAAAATTCCACATTATTGTATAAAATAATTTATTAGATTTTCAGGTATTTTACATTAACAGGACACCTATTGATTTACAGTAGTGGGACTGTGTTCATTTGTAAGTCTCAGATCCATTAAATTCCCTTAGCCTCCAGAAGCACTTACAGGACTCCAGCTGTTTGACTAAGTGTGGTCAATGTCCTTTGCTTATGTGGATATGTACATTTAACAGCAGGGTATAAGGACTTTTCCCTCTTTTTGTCTTTACGTGGCCTACCTGAAAGCCAGCACAATTCTGGTACGTTGTGGCAAAATGTAAATTGCAAAGAATGAATGGCATTTTCTTCCCTACTCTGCTTTTGCATTAGTGCTAAAATATCAGAAAGTCTGACATAAATCTAGAGGAAATGGATGTGCACTGAAGGTCAGATGCTTATTCCAAACTAATGTGTTCTGGTGTGTTCAGGTTTTTGGCCTCTGCCAAGTAGAGCACCAGGACTCCTCCTTTCTCCATATTTCTAGAACACTTCATCACAGAAACCACTGTTTGTGAAGGCTGGTATTTTCCCTAATTGTCTCACAAAGTGAGGTTGGAAAATGTCTGGGATGTTATACCTGAACACAAAAGCTTATGAGTTTCCCCTGGAGATGAAAATACTAGACTTATTCCTCCATATCCTTAAACAATAGAATATTGAGGTGGTTGTGCAGAACCTAATTTTATTGTGTTAAATGTATGAGATCTCAAGTAATTTTTTAGTTTTAATGTGTGGGGGCAAAAAATAAATGAATTTTTTCTGTTGTATATGTGAATTTTCCAAATTGATTAAAACATTTGTACAGAAATTAAGAAATAAAACAGCAGTTACAGAACTTACTGGGAAAGGAGAAGATTAGTATATCCTAACCAAGATTCGGTGTGGCTTTTTGTTTGTTTGCCTTTTTTCTTGAGGGAGAGGGAACAAGAATTTTTTTATATGATGTTGTTCTTTAACCTGGAGCTGCCTATGAACTAACTGGATTGAGCAGATAGCTCAGGTATGACCTAAAAAAAGTAGTGAAATATAAGGTTTCAAGAGTGTTTTTTCAGATTTGTAAGTGCAAACAAGAGAATAGAAATATATTCAGAAATGGAGTCCATTTCCTTCTTCAGTTAAAAATTTTCTTCTTTCTTTCATCTCCCATATTCTTTTTCTCTCTGTAAATATTGATTATTGAAATAATTCCTACACTTGCACTATATTTAGACGTTTTTTGTTGCTAAGTGCTGAAACTTAACCATTTACTAAGTAGTTTTCAAATGGCCCCCATCTTCTCAGACTCTGGGGGTCTTTTGTTATATGACTGAGACGGAAAAGCTGCACAGAGGTACCCATGCACAGAGAAACCTGTTAATCAATAGAAAACAGTACTATCAATGATTAATAAATGTCTCCTGAAAATCAATGCACAATAGGGATTTGAAATGTTAGTGATTTCACCAGTGTTTCAAGAGTCATCTTCCAATGTCAACCTTAGCATTAAAGTAATTTCATTTGGCAGCAATCAGTTAGGTGTTCTAAGTTTTTAAAATTACAAGAACCTTTTTGCTGAAAAAGCATTGTATCTGCAATCAAATGTTCTTCTCAAATGTTCGGTTGCACACACTCATACACTAAGGGCAAGATTATTGCATCTGAGCTCTGATCCTTATAGAAGACATAGGTGGAGCATTAGGGAACCATCTATAGGTACTTAATCTGTAGTCCTGTCCTTTGTAATACAGCAATTACTGTGCTCACTAAAATACGTCTAGTTATTTCAGTGCAATGATGGAGCTCTGGTTTCTCGGACCAACTATATTGCAGCAAGATCCCCTTCCTGCAGCAACAGGCAGGCTACAAAGAACTGGAAAAAAGCTATGGGCCCAGCTAAGTGAGCTGCTGGTTCATCAGTGCTACTGCAGTGGAATTTTCCAAAATCCTGCTTATGTCCTTTATCTCATCAGGTTGATACTTTAAGCCAGGCAACTTTAAAAAAAGACATTTCTTATGTGAAAATCTCACATTTACTTTTATGCCCTATTCTGACATTTTAAATGGAATTTGTGAAGTTGCTTCCTTTGCTTCTTTTCTTCAGTTTTCTGTTTATTCAGACTAGAAGTTCATAACTCCTATAAAAACAAATCAGAGCTTTTTTTGGGAGGTGGGGGGACCTTTGGTTTGCAAATGAAGTAAGGAAAATAAATTGAGATTTTTCCTGTGTCCTTGAAAGTATTCCTTTGTCAGAAAATCCATTTCTCCTCCTGATCTATTTCTCTTTGAAGAAGAATTCTTTGCCTGACCTTTGCAGCCAGTTTCTGACCTCTTCTTGCCTTATTTTAATATGTGTGTGTACATGTATATTCAATGCTCAAAGACAGCATACTGGTACTTCTTTTCTCATCTTTGTGCTGGATGAATAGATCGCATGCTTAGGATTTTCATCTCCCTGCCATGACCACCGTGAATATGTAGAATATGTAGAATTCCACCTTAGTCCCCTGTTTCTGAAAATACTTAAACAAGAAATAAAACCATAAAAATACTTATAGATTGGAAAGTTGACATAAGTAGCTGGGAGATCCAGCTCGTTTATGTGCAATCTATCATCTCCTTCTATTAACTCAGGTATGTTTTGCTGGTCAAACTTAGTTAGCTGAGAACATTTCCAAATACGGATATGCAAGTTGTGTTCTGCCTTGCTTTTTCTATGATTTTTATATTCTTGCCACAAGCATCTGCTAATAGAACCCGTAAGTATGAATGAATAATAAAAGGCTAATAAGCTTTTTAAGTACACTTCTAATTTAGTAAAGAAAGTGAATACTGAATCTTGGTTTTTGCTTTGTTAATCCTATTACTTCCTAAAATAATTCCTCGTGACTGGCCAGAATTAAATCTAATAGGAACTGCAAATGTCAGTTCAGTCTCCCTTAATCTCATCCTAATCTGATGGTAGACATAGTGACTTGCTTCAGCATGACCTTCATGTGTTTCTTTGTTCTTAATTGACTACTTTTGTTTACTTAATCAAACACTATTATACAAAATCTGGAACAAAAAAGTTAACTTTCTTGGTTTTAAGCTTTATTAATGCAGAATTTGAGTTTCCACAGAAAACTAACAAAAAAGAACTAAAATATGGTAGTCATGTTTTTGCAAAACAGCATAGAAAAGAGCTGGAGGGGCATCAGTGATGAAACTGGCACTGACCCTTGCTGAGAGCTGAAGCAGTTCAACACAGCTTTTAGAAGATATCAATTTAGTTTTTAGAAGGTATCATTTTCATTCCTCTACATCCTTCCAGAGAACTTTTTTATGAAAGAGAAAGAGGAAAGAGAGATTAAAAAATCTTTCCATAGGGAAAGATCTATGTAACTTAATGAAAGGCTATAAAATGTTTAAGTTTCATTCTTATGTTATATTAATACAGTTTTCAAATCTCAAGGAGTTAGCTGGCTAGTCATGGGTTTAAATAACATTATTCAAAATTGACCACACATATTAGAAAAACAAAAACCAAACAAGGAAGATGTCACACAAATTAGTGGAAAAGTTGGAAAAAGAAGGTAGACCTATCTGGTATCTAGCATATGAGTCTCATTTTCTAAATCTTAAATAAACTATATGCTTTCTTTTTTAAACAACATTTTATTCAATTTTCATATACTGATATTCTAATGATACTACATGTAATCTTTTTAATCTGAAAATTTTATCTGAATTTTCCCCTGAATTTCCATCTATAGATTTGGTCACTTTAATATTATTTTTATTTCCATATTGATTTTAATTTTGCTCAAAGTAATTTGAATTGTAATTTTTTTATACTTCAGTTTTTTTTCCCAATATTTATTAATGTTCAAGAAGAATAACAGTATGGAAAATTATTAAAAAAACATCTTTAATTTTGGCTGGAACAATTTCCACTTCCTTCTCTTACAAATTTAACTTGGGAAATTAACAACTAAAAGCAATAAAAACTATTAAAATGCATCTGAGTATGTGAAGACTGATTTATTGTAAGAGCTCTCCATAAACAAGTAAGACAATAAGTATTTTTGTTTGGCTTTAGAGATATGCACATGGCTTGTGTGGTCTATGGGTAATACAGACAAGTATTTCTTTTACTAATTTCAGGGTTAGGTCTCAGCAAAGCTGATATGGCTACTGAAGCTAAAAAACATGCATGTACAGAAAAATCTTATAAAAAATCCATTTGAGTTTTTTTTTTTCACAAAACCTATTGCAGCTTACTGATCACACTAGATCTAATTAGTTATCACTTCTTGCTTCTAAAATTTACATGCACAATAGCTTATTTCCAGAAATGTGAAAGACTCTAATCAAGGAAAAAAACCAACCAACAGACAAATAAACAAACAGCAAAACAACAACAACTCAGAATATGTAGTTCTTGGTTGATGGAGGTATCTAAAGGAAAAGTGTATCAAATTCAGTCCTCAATAAAATCAGAGGTTTCATTGCTTTCCTGAAGAATTTTTAGGACAAAACTGCCCAAGAGAAATCAAATCAAGCAAACTATCTGCTGCCATTTTATCCTTGGTGTCAAATCTGTCACCTCATTAATCACCATTCTCCTTCTGGGCCACTGCTTCTCTTTAAAACAGGAGGTTCTAACTTATTGCAGGAGGTACTGAATGACATGGTACATAGTATTCTCTGTGTCACATTTGTTAAGTTTAGTGTGTGTTTTGAGAATTTAATTCCTTTATGGATCACTTGAATTAATAATGCTCATAGTGTAACTGGGCAACTCCTATAGCCATGTAAACCCGCCTGGACATGAGAGGCCATAGTGATTTTTAGATTCAGTGGGAATTCTTATTTGTTTTCCAGTCAATTTTGAAAATGACCTTCTTTGTGGTTCTAAGTTGTAGGATAAAGCATTTCCTTTTTCATGTTAAAGCAATGGAATCCAGATGAGAAAGGTACTTTTAAATTGAGACAATAAAAAAAGTGAAAGTACAGTCTCTCTAGTGTAAACACAAGAAGGTGAAAAATGCCTAGGGCCTATTAGTATTTAGTTTTTGGGTTAGTGCTATGGCAATGCAGAAGGTCAAAATAATCAAAGCTAAAGGGTTCTACATGTGTCCCTAATTGTGACTTGACTTTACAATGCACTTAAATCCAGTCTCCATCTCAAAGACATTTAGCCTTAACATTAAGCATGTGAGTCAGAACTCTCCATGTTACCAGTGGATTTAGATATGTGTTTCCCACCCTCCAAAGCCTCCATAATTTGTACTTGGGGGCCAGAAGGTAAGGAGAGTTTTGAGGGAAAAGACTGTTGCCATTTTCCAATAAGATGTGGAGGTGCTATCTTTCACTATAGGAGTTCCATGAAGCTCTCAGCAGATAATGCTTCCTCCTGACCAAGGGGCTGTGTTAGGGCTGGATGGCACACTGCAGGGACAGCCAGGGGACCAGAGGTACAAAACTGCCCTCTTTGTTCTCAACAGGGTGGCTAGGGAGCCACCAGACAGCCCTGCAGGAAATTAGAAGTGTGGGGAGTTGTTTGGAGAACTGAAAGCAATGTTAGATTTTTTTTTTTCCCCCTAAGCTGGATTTACTGGTAAACATGGTTCTAGGCTGACTAATACACAGTTAGCTACGCACTGTGTTTAACCACACATTCTCTAACCAAGAGTTCAATTACTCTGGAGCCCATAATGAATTCTTTAAAAGGGAAGTTCTTTCCCTTTTTATTCTGGATTTGTCAGGCTATTATGATGCAGCGGAAGAATAAATAGTGTTTCAGATGAATTAAAGTTTGATGTTGTTAAGAAAAAAAAATCATCTTGTTATTTTGCTTAAATTTGTTCCTTCCTCATTTTTCTTATTATGGACTTATTTCTCCCACTGAAAATTGTTAACAATATATTTTACCTTAATAACATTTTTCTGTAAATTTTATGAAGTGCTATTTCACTCACCTTTATAAAATTAGCAAATTACCATAGAAACTGTTCCATGTTTTAAAAAAGACATCAGTATGGTAAGGAGAATGTAAAAACAATGCCCAGCCTCAAATAGAAGAAAATACATTTGTGTTCCATCATTTACCTAGCTAATTTTGTTTTCTGTTAAAAATAAATGTTTTTGCTAGTAGTTCATCTTGGTAGCCTCACTTATTTTACATAATAGCAAGTAGCAGCACCTTCTGACTATAAACAGTGAATCTCAAATGACAGCACTGGAAGCGACCTCCAGAGGTCCTCTGGTCCAAGCCCTCCAGCTCAAGCAGGACCAGCTAGAGCCAGTTGCCTGGGACCATGTCCAGATGGCTGCTTAATATCTCCAGTGATGGAGTCTCTACAATGTCCTTGGGCAACATGTTTGAGTGCTTTGTCACCCTTACAGTAAAAAAATCCCACAAGTTCCCATGCTTTAAAGTGGTATTTTAAAAAAGAGACTATTAAGCTAAAGATTAAACACATATCTATGGATATCTTAGGAGGTTCTGCTTCTTCACTTCTTCACTTCAACACAAGCTGATGGAATTGATATATATTAAAATGCTTTTCTTTACAGAATGAAAATCCTTTATATTTGACATCCTTGTGTGTGTCCACTTCAAGAGCTCAAGAACACATGTACTCCAGTTTGTGCACTCAGGGCATGTAGGTATCTTATTCTAATTGTGCAAAATTGAAAGCCAGGATGCATCTAATTTGAAAATACAGCTTTTAGAATCACAGTAAGTGTTTAACATATTAAAAGTTCATTGGTTCCATGATCTTTTCTGCACTGGTGGCACAAAAATTATTTTGGAGAAACAGCATGAGATGTCATAAACACAGGGTTATGACTTCCCTCAGCTAAAGGAAAAGCTGATTTGTGAGGGAGAAAGCTATTCAAACACTAGCATAGTAAGAGGAATAAAGAATGCTGCTATCTAAGGAAATTGCTTTTTATATGAATGCGTTTAGGTTGTGGGGTTTTTTTTAATGCACTCAGCGTGAAAGGCTTCTTCATAGGAAATTGAAGGAATTTGTTTTGTTTTGGGGTTTTTTATTATTATTTTAATTTTACTTTTAAGGAATTCTGCTGGTTTTTCCTCTTCAAGTAAATTTTAAACAGAAAGGGAGGTAACTGATTATATCCAAACCCCATTACTCATCATGTGTTTTGAATAATGTAATATTGACATAATTCACTAATCCTGAGGAAAATAATATATTCTAAAATCGAAAGAAAAATTCTCAGGTTTTCTAGTCAAATAGGGCTGTGAGTTATGGCTGGGGGTTTCCTTTTAACAAGAACTAAAGCAAGGTGAATTATTCATGGTAAATACTTCATTTTGTTAATTTAATTCAGTTTTTTATATATGAAAAAAAAATTCCAGAGGGTGAGATTTTTGCCTATTAACTGATGTGTCTGAGTTTGCGTGGAAAAAAACCGCATACATTTTACTTTAAGATATCTTAGCCTTTTATTCTAAAATTGTTACCTTTGGCTACTTAATATTTATTTTTGTTAGCAAGCACATGAAGGCACCAAAATTCATTAGGCAGAGTGTGCCTTGCAGGCAGAAGAGTGGAAGAGAATTTTAGATGTTCCATTGACTGGTAAGGTGGATACTCCCATGCCTACCTGCACACCTTAAGGATCACTTCAGGGCTGTATTTACACTGCAGACAGAGGGGCACAATGGACACCACCAATGCTAAAGGAGGGCACAGGAACAACACAGCTGAACAAGTACAGTCTTCAATGGGGATAAGCATTTCCACCTGATTTTTTTTATCTACAAGTGCTATTTTATTTTCTCTAACTGTTCTTTCAATCAGTTCTCAGAAAACTGACTCATTTCTTGGACACCTTTTTGGGAAGGTAGGACTCAAGGAAAGAATAGCTCAAAGATATGAAGGAGAGAAGAGTTTAGCTGGTAGACAAAGGCTAACACGGCTGAAGTAAAGGGAATGCTTGCATTTATGTTGACAAAGAAGCAAACAAGTCTGGCCCATAGATGAAGCTGAGAAGATAGTGCATTTGCTTTTAAAGAGGACAGTGTTCATAAACATGGAAAACCTGAAAACTGAATGTGTTATACATGACAATATATCATAAGTAATAATATAAATTTGTAATATTTATTGCAAATGAAAATATAAATATAACATTAAACATTTTTATAAATATTCTTAATATAAACATATTTTTATATTTATCATAAAATTCCGGAGCAGATCTTATTTCTCTTCAGCAATCAAAATGGAAAGCCACAAGTCCCCCCATGTCACTGACAACTATTCATCAATGTCAAAAAAGTGTCAGTATCTGTGATTATGGTTTTGAGAAGTTTTGGGAAGACATCATATATCAGCTCTTTCTGATCAGTGGTTGTATTGCCTTCAGTTATTAACTACAGCAGTTCTTTTTCCAGCTGCAGGAAGGAACTTACCACAAAGCAGCTGCTATTACAAGATTTTTCATCTGAATTCTTGCTGCTCCCATTTTAGCATGCAGCCTTTGGATAACAGTTAGATAATCAATCTTTTGGCTGCTTATCTAAACCAGACCCAATGTGTTGAGATTTGCCCTTCACTATTGATGTGAATTTGTTTTATTAGTCACATCAGTTAGAGTACTTTTAATTATCATCATTATTCAGTAATAACCTCATGTCTGACAAGAGAAAGAATACCAGTGGATATTGAACATCTCATCCAAGAGTAGGAACGTTACTGAGTGAGATCTATTTTTGGGAAGAGGAAAAGAGCAGATGAAAGGCAATATTCAATGCCCTTCCTAATAAATGTATGGTTTAGTGTTAGATTAATAGCTATAAAGATAAACACACATGTGTGAATCCCAAATACTCATACTTCTTTCATGTTTGTGGATTCCGTTTAAGTGTGTATCTTTATAATAGCTTAACAAAGAAGACAGCGTTTTTTAAAGTCACACTTCCAACACTTCTGAAGTTTCTGTTAGTGCACTTGATTAAAAAAACATTTACTGAGGACGAGCTTTCTCCATGGGAGTACAATGAAAGAATCGTCAAAACCAATTTCACTCTAATTTGAGAATGCAGTGGTAATACCTCTCTGCTGAACCTGATCTGTCTCACCTTGTACCCTACTGTGCTAGGAATGGGGAGAGTATGTGTTTCAGCACATGTCTAATGGGCTTGAATGGTGTAGGATTGAAACCTATTCTGGTAATGGAGCTTTATCAAAGGCTCCATGGTCTTTGAATTTGGCTGTTTTCCAAAGCAGAGGGTCACTGTTGTGGTGTGCTTTTCATTTCTGCACACTAAGAAAAAACTGAAATCAGACTCTGAAGCAGCTCCCTCCCAGATCACCTTTGAAAATCACAGAAGCCTACTAGCATGGAGCAGCAATGGAGGAAATTAGAGGCCAAAGGGTTTATTTCAGATATACCGCAGAGATCTCACGAGAAATAGAAGGGAGCAGCTGAATTAGCACAGGGCATAACAGAACTGTCAGTAGGAAGGAGAGTGTTGAAATAGTTAATGTTAGAGGTGACCGAATTAGAGCACGTAGGTTGTATGTGATGAATTTCCCTTCTGTTTGTGAATTGTTAGGAAACGGGTTGTCAGAGGTTGATATTTCTTGCCACACACAACACACACACAAATTTGTGCAGCTGAAAAGGAATGGAAGTCCAGTCTAAGTGTGTGCACTGAAAAGGGTATAAATTATTTGCTGTTTTATTTCTATTTAAGAGATGTTTTGAACAGCTAAAAAGGCAAACTGTCCAAAGCATGGCACACTGTAACAGTGCTTTTCACTCTGCTAAGCACTGAAGTTCCAGTCCTGCCAGCACTAAATCCAGTGGAATGAACCATGCCCTGAAGCTGCTCATGCAGCATACAAAGTTTCACCATCCCACCATGCAAAACAACAGAGACTCAGCACCTCATCTGAACCCATGGCTCCTTCTGCCGCTTTACAGATACCTCCCCGGACTTCAGGAATTTTTCTTTGTAGGCACTTTCTAATGGCAAAAATTTCGCAAAACGAAATGTTTTACAGTGTTTTTAGATAGCAAAGTAAAACAAACAGACTAAGGTAAGGGTTCAGGAAGCAGAATTCTATCAACAGCCCCATTCTTTTGGCTAGTCAGAACTGACTGCAAAATACTCTTTTGTTTCAGATCATATGGATCACAGGCTGTAGTCAGTCATCTCCAGACTACTCCAACCACTCAGAAAAGAACCTTTTTTTCATGCTGCTCTTTTTCTCTTTTTCATATAAACTGGCAAGTTTGTATGGACAATTACTGAATCTAGGGAACATATTATTTCAAAATGACAGCTTCAGGGAAAAAAATGGGGTCACTTCAGTCAAAATGGAAAAAAATGCTCCTTTTTTTTTTTAAAGCTAACCATTTAAAAAATCTGAAGTGACGATTTTAAAAAAAAAAAAAGCCACTTTTTTTTAATGTTAAAAACTTGAATAGTTGAGTTACATGATTTATTTTGCGTCAATGCAAAAGAGAATTTAATTTTTTGTTTTTCCTTCCCTGAGCCAAGAAAAAAGGGCTCAGAAAACTCCAGCTGTAATACCAGACTCTGTCTAGTGCAAAAGAAAGCACAGACTGAATGTCCTCTCATATGACAAAATACAGAATTTTATACCTGCTAGCACTAAGTTGATCCTTTATTACAGGTGAAGCTTGATGTTATAATACACCATCAACTTTCCTCCTTTTGTCCTGTCTGCATTAATTGCAGATCCCTTTTGAAGAAATGAGTGTGGTGCCAATTAATACCAAAAATCTGTACATTCTGATTCATACCTGTGATTCAGGGGATCATACTTTTGTTCAGTTTCTTTGAGAGCAAAAATCAAAGGGAGATTGACGTTTTATTCCCCTTCTCTTTTAGATGGAAGTACATTAGTACATTATCCACTTCTCACCTGACTCATAGAAATCTTATTTCAAATCATAATGTTGTGCTCCTTGTGACAGAGACAGGGTTATTTTTTACAGGGCTCTCCAAAAAAAATTCGTGTGCAAACCCTTAACTCCACTATGCTTGCCTGCTATTGCATTTTTTGTTACCATTTTGCAGTACTGACCTTTCTAAACAGAGTCAGTAATTTGCATGAAAATTAGTGGGGCTCTGGGCATGATCCCCATTCTAGAAGCTGTGCATGAAATACTGCTGCACTGCTGATTTATGAGCCTATAAGCCATTTTCTAAGGCACTGAAGAAAACACCATTACAGGAAGAGACTGGGAGTAGGCAAAGGGGCGGTAAAATAATGTTAGGAGACTGGTCAAGGAGAGATCATTAATTTTCTAGCCCACATTTTTTTTGTTGTTGTGTGTTATTTTATTAATCTTATTTTGTTAGTAAGCAACCATTAGCTTTTCCTGTTACACCCTGATTTTAGAGACCACAGGTACCTGGGGTTTTAAGGCAGATTCAAATGCAGTGAAGGAAAGCAGTAGAGGCTGTTACCTTTGTCTTTCTCCTCTCCAATTTGTTTCAAATGTAGCAGTTAGAAACAGACAAATCATTGAAGAAACACACAAGCACAAAGGAAATGCAGGGCAGGAATTAAGGTCAATGATTATCTGCTGCTTCTATAGTAATTTTCACCTTTTCAAAATGAGCCCAAAGTGGTGCTAAATTGCTATCAGGGCCAAGCAGAATCCATTCATATCCACTTTGTGCTCACACAAGTCACTCCACGAGGTGGAGGGTACCGGAGGATCAGGGCCCTAATCTCTTTATCCCAGTCAATTCATGACGTGCCCTGGACAAATTGCCAAGCTACGGCCCACTCCCGCTGAGCCTGCACAGGGCTAAGCCATGCTGTGAATGGAACATATGGCCCTTCTGACAGCACTTAGGCTGTAATCAAGTCTCAGCATGACAGAAGGATATCTCTTAGATCCATTATATATAGACTTCAGCTCAACCGTTCCTGTTTGTTGCTCTGTCTTTTATAAACTAGGAAGGATTTTCAGTTCGATAAGCAGGATGCACATCTCCACGCTTTACGGTCTGAAACATGCTACATCTTTGTATTCACAGCAATGCCCTGCAAGCATTGTAGAGCAAGTTGTTAAGCCTCACCTTTCTGCAAACAGAGCATTACTCAAAGGGGCAGACACTGACAACCCCTCTTGATTCTGAGGAGTCCCCAGGTTACCAGGCAAAGACAGCGTTGCTGTGGTCATATGAAGGTCCCAGAACTGCACATAAGACAAGATGGGAAAGCCTAGTGAAAATTCTTAGTTCACAGATATAGAATCACAGAATCATAGAATGGTTTGGTTGGAAGGGACCTTAAAGGTCATCTAGTTCCAACTCTGCTGCCATGTGGGGGTTATAACTTTCAACTGTCTAATGGTTTTGCCTAGTCAGCATTGAGTGTTAGATTCTGAATTGTCAGAAGGGTCATACCTTCCCTAGCTACTGGGAGAGGAGAGGTTCAGAATTCAGCTTTCTACACTGTTAAGCTGATCTGATGGCTGACTACTGTTGAAGGTACCTGAAAGTTTCTAGGGGCTTTTAGAGACAACAAGCCACAAGGAAGGATGAAGGTCTTTTCCATGCTGACTCACCTCCTGACAGCTGGACTTCGAAATGGCTTACATTCTCCCTTCATGGAGTGTCTCAGGGTTCTAGTTGAAGCTAGTGGACAGTTTTGGTGATGTTTCCTTTGGACAACAATCTGCAGCAGAGTAGAAAGGAGGTCACCGCTTTCTCCTCAGACCAGTCAACACCAATGAATGTGCCAGGGCATTTAAAGGTATGTTACAAACTATACTTCCAAGGCAGCTTGGTGTTCAGTCCCGATTACCTCCAGTTTCCTCCACAGGATGGTGCAGCTTTGTACTGCCTTTTTCTGTGTGGTGTGGCCAAAATCACAATGTAGCAGAAAAACAGAGTTTTATTTCTCCTTCTTCTCCACAAACATGCACTGGCAATGTAAGTTCTCCAAAGTGCTCCTGGGGGTTTCAAAAGTTGAAATAAATGATGTCCTATTCAAACATAACAATAGTAATGGTAACACACAAGCAGACAAGGCTCTCAGTGTAGTACAATAAACTATCCACTCTGTGATACTTTCATTTGGTGATCTATATTTACATGGCAACCCAAATGGAAAAGGAAAATGTTTCTAACAAAACAAAGGGATCAGAAAGGAACAAAAAATATACAGAAGAAATAAAGCGATGGCAAAACTTCAGGGAATAGAATCAAATAAAAGTGCAGAGGGACAGTCTGCACTGATACCATATGTCAGATAAATATAAATGCAGTCATGCCTGACTGATGCTCTCTGCCTACTGGTTGAAGTTAGAAGAAATTAGGCAGTGATAAGCAATTTTAGAAAAATACATAGGGGTCTGAGAAAATAATTTGGAGAGAGATGCTCAGAGGGAATTTCTGTTTCTGCAAGTACTTGCATCTACTTTACTAAGAGCCATTTAAAGTACTAAACCTAACTAGGGCCTCACAGTAGAGATATTTCAATACAGAGGACTTCCTTGAGCAAAACTGAGTGCTCTGTCACACAAAAGTTAGATGTGTCATGGTGAGTTTGCCCAAGGATGCCTGCTCAAACCTGAACTTGAGCTAGCAATTAGAAGGTGCTGCAAGAAGTCAAGGAATAATCCTGAGAGGCCTGGGAAGATCACAGGAAACTTTTGCGCAGCTTCTGTGGCTACAGGCCATAACACAGGATGAGAGTGATTCTTGCTCATTGGTAACTGGGAGAACCAACACAGATTTTGACCATATAAAACAGGAATAGTGAAATGTATTACTAGTGCTTCCAGGCTCAGGCCAGTTCCTCTCTTTGCCCTTCAAATATGACCTTATGGAAAAGGTGAATGTACAGGGCAGGGAAGGAGGCACAACTCCCATACAAGCTATTTATCTATCCCAGCTTTCTGGATGACTCTAATGAAGATTGTTCTAGCACTCCAGGGAAAAGAGCAAGTGGATGAAGCCACACTTATCCAGCAAAATGGGAACAGAGACATTAATCTGTTTTTTTGTGTGGTGATCACAAATGACAGGTCTGACCTTTCATGAACTGCAGTTATGGGCAGGTCTGCAGAGCCTAAAATTGGATTGGACAGCATGTCTGCTCAAGCTAATAATGCTGCTGGTACTTGTCAGTGGCCATGTCACTCCTGCTCTTGTAAACTGTGAACATAAACTTTGTTCTGGGGAAACTTAGTGACCCTCAGACAGACAGCTTTATAAAGTTTTACCAATAAAAGATGACCACTGAGGAATTTTGATCTGTTGAGATCTTCTAAGGCAGTCCTGTGTGGGTGAGAATGCTGTGATGTGAAGGCATTGACAGTGTTATGCTGCTGAGGATTAACTTTAGTGAAGAGAGACATGAGTCTTTGTAGAAAGACCAGTACCTGGAAGAAGTGCTTAAAAACAGCCAGTTGTTTATGTATTTGATAATTTTAATTTTGCCTGATACAGGAGGAGGCAGGAACTGATGTAATGTCAAAAGGTTGAAGGAAACACATTCCACATTTTGTGTAAATCAAAGCTATTTCCACCAAAAGGTGAAAAAAACTCCCAAACAAATAACTCCTCAGGGGAAGGGGTTTGGGGGCAGAAAGAAAAACAGACAAGCTATTATGAGAAAATGCCTGGAAGGAAATAATTTACAGAGCTTTGAAAATATTTTCTGATAGGCAGTATGTTTCCACTTGTGAATTATTCCCATTTTTCATTACAAGGCAGTACCTTTCTGTACAATGCTCAAATACCAATTCAAAAATGAGTATCTCAATGTGGATTCTCTTTTCAGGGATGAAGTGTTTGAAACTACATTCTGTTTCATGGGGGTTATATGTGATGAGTTCGAAACCACCAGACTGGATTTGAAGAAGCTCTTAGAGATTCAGTAACTCGCAGCTAAAATGGTAGAGGAACAAACAGTGGAGCTTGTATGCATCTATCTACTAACAGAACAGGATCAGGAGTCAGCAACTGCTTTTCAGAAACCTGTTCGGGCACTGGAGAAAACAATGAAGGACAAGATGTTCAGAGGCTGGATTTCTATACATACTTTTGAGAACTGACTATAATGGTAAATCTAGAAACCATTGATCCTGACTTAAGATGCCTTCTTGCAACCATCTCCAGTTATTCTGTGACAGATGCATGTGTCACAAGTTTTTGCTTATTTATGGATTAACTCTTTCATCCTTGAGCAGGATAATTGTCTCTATGTAGTACATCTGAATGTATTAAAAAAAAAAACTAAATTACTATATATCAGACCTGGAACACATCAGGTATAGTTGTCTCAGTACTATTGCCAAGTCTGCTTTATAGAGTAGATTCATAGAATCATTTAGGTTGGAAAAGACCTTTAAGATAATTGAGTTCAACCTTTATCCTAGCACTGCCAAGTCCACCACTAAACCACGTCCCTAAGTGACACATCTGCACTTCTCTTAAATCCCTCCAGGGATGGTGACTCAACCACTTCCCTGAGCAGCTTGTTACAATGCTTGAAAACTCTTCCGGTAAAGATTCAATCTAAACCTCTTACGATGCAACTTCAGGCCATTTCCTCTTGTCCCATCACTTGTTACTTGGGAGAAGAGGCTGATCCCTACCTCTCTTTAACCTCCTTCCATGTAGTTGTAGAGAGTGATAAGGTTTCCCCTGAGCCTCTTTTTCTCCAGGTTAAACAGCCCCAATTCCCTCAGCTGCTCCTTATAAGACTTGAGCTCCAGACCCTTCACTAACCTCGTTGCTGTTCTTTGGTCACAGGCAATGCTGGGACACCCCAGCACCTTAATGTCATTCTTGCAGTGTGAGAGGCCTAAAACTGAACACAGGAAACAAGGTCTTGCCTCACCAGCGCCTACTACAGAGGGATGATCCCTTACTCAGTTCTGCTAGTCACACTATTTCTGGTACAAGCCAGGATGCCATTGGCCTTCTTGGCGTGTGGGCACACTGAAAGCTTGTGTTCTGCCAGCTGTTGACCAGCACACCCAGGTCCTTTTCTGCTGGGCAGTTTTCCAGCTGTTTTGCCCTCAGCCTGTAGTGCTGCATGGGGTTATTGTGGCCAAAGTGCAAGACCCTGCACTCGGTTTTGTTGAGCCTCATGCTGTTGATCTCAGCCCATCTACCTAGCCTGTCCAGGTCCCACTGCAGAACCTTCTTACTCTCCAGCAGACATTTCCACACAACTTGGTGTCATCTGCAAACTTGCTGAGGGTACACTTGATCCTCTCATCCAGTTCATCAGTAAAAATATTAAACAGGACTGGCCCCAAACTGAACCCTGTGGAGCACCACTGGTGGCCGGACACCAGCTGGATGTAACTCCATTCACCAGCACTCTTTGGGCCTGGCCATCCAACTAGCTTCTTATCCAGCAAAGAGTCTGCCCATCCAATCCATAAGTAGCCAATTTCTCCAGGAGGACGCTGTGGGAAATGGTGTCAGAGGTCTTACTGGAGTTTAGATAGACAACATCCACAGCCTTTTTCTTATCCACTAAGTGGGACATATTGTATATAGAAAGAGGTTGGGCAAGCAGGACCCGCCTTTCACGAACACATTCTGGCTGGGCCTGATTCCCTGGTTATCCACCCTGTATGTGCCGCGCAATGGCACTCAAGATGATCTGTTTCATGACCTTCTCTGGCACCAAGGTCAGACTGACAGTCCTGTAGTTCCCCAGATCCTCCTTCCAGTCCTTCTTGTAGTCATCACATTGTCTAGCCTTAAGCTATCTTGGACCTCTGTGGTTAGTTAGACTGCTAAAAATGATGAAAACTGGCTTGATGAGCACTTTTCAGCTGTCTATGATTCTAAGGTACAGGACTACCTCACTGCCTCTGTTTCCTTGCCTATCCCTTCTGAAGTGTTTCTAGCCACTCCTTACAGCACTCAGTTGTGGGATTCATCCCACCGTGTTTCTGTGAAGGTAACTACGTCATAGTTTTCTTACTGCTCAGTGACTTCTAGGTCCCCTTGTTTGTTGCTGCATGCATCGGTGTACATTACATGATGAATTATACATTTTTTTTACCATGCAAAAAGGAGTAAAAAACTCAAAATATTTATATACCCCAGTTAAAAATGTTGCTTGGCTTAGTTTTCTCAACATTCCTGCTGGTATTGTGAAAAGTCTCTTCCCCAGGTTGGCATCGCTATGCTAGCAGAACCATTATGAGGTGTAGTTTTGCCAATGTAAATTTGGTTTTGCTGGCTCTGCTTACATAAAAGCCTTTTTTTTTTTTGGAAAAAAACAAACAAGCAAGCAAAAACTAGCTGTCGGTGGATGCCATATTTTTGCTAGAGCTGGATGAATGTAGATGAGCTTTGGAAAGAAATCTTTCAAAAAAAGCATATGAATGTGTTTTCACCCTGGAACAGAAAGCAGTGCTCCCATTCTAATTCTGCAAAAATATAATGATTCAGGAGAAGAGGGTATGAGTTCTATAAAATTCTTTTTCTTGTGTGACTGAGAAAATTTAAGGGTAAAAATATTTCCAATAATAAAGTATTTGGTAATTATACGTAATACTTTAATATACTATGTAATACTTTAATATACTATGTAATTTAAAATGTCTGTTTTCATTAAGCATTCAGTCCTAATAAATGGTTCCCTGGAAGACAAGTATCTTCATTACCTTGCTAATTTTTGGTGAATTGGCAGATGACAGGTGACACTGTGTTGATTTGAGATCACTGCTCTGGAATTCCTGACTGCAGCTTCTGTGTTAACTCATCTAGACCATGTTGATTTTCCCTGCACCCATACTTTTATTTGCTCAGATTCCTATTTGTGATCCTCCTCCTAATCAATCCACCCAAAAGTAGATTTGTATCCTTTTCAAGGAGACTTACGTGCCATATGGCTCAATAGAAACATGGGAAAGTATTGAGCTGCTTGCAACAGGTAAAAATGTTCTAATTTTGCTGGCTGTCCTCTGCATCTCCATTAAATGATAAAGGACTGTATTTTAGTCCTAAATGTCTAAAATAATATCTTGTTTATGTTTTCCCATTACAGATAAAAGTTCCAGCTATTTGTCATTAGAAATTTGTCACCCAGCCAATTTTGTCATGGTTGCAGAGGGCTGAGTTCAGCAAAATTATGCCACTGTTATTTGTGTGTTTTTAATAAATTTCTAGAGGCAAAGAAGTAGCATGTTGCATTAAGTAGGAGTTTTATCTTTGTAACATTTTTTTTTCATCATTATAAATTCAGTGGTTAATTTTCCAGTCAAAGGAATTGATTCTCTGAATTGCAATTCATCTTGCTTGAGTTCAGCTACCACAGCCAAAATAAATATCCCAGGCATTGTTACTTTTTTTTTTTTTTTGGCACAGTCTTAGTGTACACTTCATGGACTGATGTGCTAATTTTCATTAGTTCGGGTGAAAGAAGATAGTTTGACGTGTGGCCTCTGTAGTTAGGAGCCAAAATTTTAAGAGAAAACAAAGATTGTGCTTCATTTTTATGTGAGTTTACTCATTTACTAGTGCTAGATGAGATGAATGCAAAATATAACCCTGAGATATTTGGGAAAGAAGGTCTACATTTTGATTGATTGGTCTACTCCCTGTAAAACCCATATTTGAATCAGCACTGGGTAAGAAATACTCTACCTCCTTATGAGTATTTTCAAGATGACTAGAAATTGCTGACAACAAAATATGATGAAAAGTAGTTTTTTTAATAATTGTCTACAGAATGAAATTCTGAGTTGTGAAGTAATCTGTGATATCTTGAATCAATTATAAAATTTTGTTTTGACAATTTCAACCTGTTTCAATTTGATTTCTTAGAAATATTTTACTGTTTCTACCTTAGTTATATTTTGAACTGAAAAATATTTTTTCTGGAAAATTGGAACCAGTTTTTACAGAAGAAAACATGCCATATTTTAATATATATTTTACATCAGAAAGGTTGCTTGATCGGAATGAATACTATTCTGTATTTTTCAGACTAAAAAAAAAAACCCAAAAAAGCAAACAACAATTCCCAATTCCTTCTATTATCCCCTATTCCTTCTACTATGAAGGAGCCAAAGGCATAAACTAGGAACAAGGGTCTGCTTGCCTAACTTTTAAATGTTCTGGCAGATACTTTTAAGTTAAAATCAGCTATGAGGAAGAAGTCTTGCTTTTCCTCCAGAGATGATGCTTACTGTGCCATCTGTAACTGCAGTTAAAAAAGTGCAGCAATTGGAGATAGAGTTCCTTTACTGCTTGGACACATTACCCTTTCTGTATCATCTAAAAGTTGTCATTCTGCACTATCTGACAGCACCATCTGCTTCAGAATATAATATCTCAGATCTGACCATTTCTAGAGCTAGATGTGCTGCCACCATATATAACGTGAGTAGCTTTTGCTTTTGTGCTACATCTTCTGAAATTACAATGCTGACGCGGCATCTTCAGATGATCCAAACCCCCAGACTGTTTAAACAGAAGCAATGAATAATTCACATCAGAAACAGAGAAAAGCAAACAAACAAAAGTCAATGGGCATCTCCTCATCTGCTGGGAAAGGAGGAGGTACACAGCATGCTCTGCTGTCATTTTCTGAGAGTATAGAATAAACTTTGCCAGCTGTGGAGAACTCTCAGGAGCTCTGCTAGCAGTGGCAGATCATTTAGAGGATCACTGGTTCCCTACCACCCCTCCTTAATGTGTCAATCATGAATGAACTATAATGCACAAAGATCTCTCTCTATGGGTGCAGTCTTGAAATTCCACTTGATATAAGGTCAATAGTTTTGGGTAGAATTGCACAGTGTGTTTTGGACTGGACCAATCTTATCTAACTTCCTAATTAAGAAAAAAACCCTAATACTCATAATAGTGATTCTTCCATCAGCAGATGGGGAAACTTTACCCTGGAAGATGAATAGAGAAATTCAGTGGAACACTCAAACTGCCTTGCACCACTTTCTGATAAAAAGCATTCATAAATCTGATTTTATGTGGCGGTAGCAATAAGCTTCTGACTGCTTTGTCTCATTAGAGTTGTGGAAAGAAATTGGAATATGTCTCTAGCCTGGCAAACTCGGCCCTCTACCTGTAAATTATTAAACCTTATGTGTGTCAGGTGTGCTCAGAAAGGAATGAGCCAGGGAACAGAGAGAAATAGAGATTGCATCGTTAGGTGCAGGAGCCAGAAAAAAGATCAGAAGAAAACAATCATATTTTGTGTTGCTTTAGCTTTATCTGCTTATTAGGAAGCATGGTATAACATGACCTATTAAATGTCATGGTAACAGAGGAAAAAAAAATGCACTGAGTGCACACACAGCTGAGTGAAATGTAGCATGTGTGCTGACCAATATGGGCATTGATTTTTGAAAAATTCTCATACATAGGGAGTCATTCTTAGTCCTAAAACACCACTTTTTCATCATATTGGAAGTAGAAAAAGATGCAGAACTGTATAGAAAAATACAGATTATCCGGATTTATGTTCATAAATACTGGTTCTGCTGGTACGGAATCACAGAATCAGTGTGTTTTCCACAGCATTGCTTTATCCTAATGTCTCCACCTATAACCCTCTTAGCAAGTATAATTTGCCACCATGAGTTGCAGGAGTACTAACCAATTCTTGATTTTTTGGGGGTGTCTAATTGACCCTGGCACCTCCATGCATCACAAAATACCATGAACAACTCTCCCATGGGTTTTATTTGAAATTAGTTTAGGCAATGGAAACTTGACTTTGCCTGGGCTCCATGTTACACTTTCCACTGCATTTTTTTCAGGTTGATGAGCACATGCTTTAGTACACAATGTGTGAAGAGAAAACTAATAAGGAAACAGTTAAGAAAAAATAGAAGCAGTTAAATGTAAAATATCTGAATAACTGTAGTTTCTGAGAGAAATGGAATGTAGGTATCTGATATAAAATTGGATTGTATGCACCTGACAGTGAAGGCTTGGCCTGTAACTGCTTCGTAGCAGTTACTGAAAAAGTATGTGTCCTTACATTGTTATCTTAAAGGTACTCCAGGACAACAGCAGTCATCTACAGAGATAATAGTCTCTATGGCATAATATCACAGATTTAGCCATTAAGTGCCATTGGGAGTGATACTGCTACTCCTAGGGAAGGTGACATTACTGCCCATAGACAAAACAGTAAATATCTCCATTTATCTTCTACATGGTGTTATTTAGCAATCAGTTTCTTTTCTACTTCCAAATCTGGAATAATAGAGGCACAGCTTGGGAACAGAATATAGGGACTGGCAGTTCTGAAGCTTTTGGGAAGAGGCATGGAAGAGGCAGCCTGGGACTCACACTGCTCTGGAGGGTACAGTTAGATGGCCTAGTTTCTGGCAGAAAATGGAGAGCATTTGTATTACATATACTTCACCACAATGTGTCAGCTCAAGTTTGAAGCTCTACTCTCTGGCCTAGAATTCGTTTGCTACAGTTTCACATGATTTTTGTTCACTGAAACAATAAAAATAAGACAAAATCCTGCCATTACAAATTTTTCATCGACACAACAAATGCAGAAATATTTCTTTAATATACCAGCATGCAATGATTTGTAATGAGAGATGTCATGGTTTAGCCCATCCCCCTCAGTTTTAGGGTAGAAGATGGTTAGTTCCAAGTGAACTGAGCACAGAAAGGATGACTGACCAGTGGCAGAGTGAACTCTAGCACTGTGATTCATTCCAGACATTAAATCCTTACAGCTCTCCTGCATCCTCAAATCAAAAACCCCATGCTTTCCAAATTGCTCACTAGACACCGAGAATAACATGATCATTTTGGAAGTTCAGTCTCGCCTGCAGGCAAGAACTTGTCCCGTCATAGCAGAAACAAAAGTAGCACAGCAGGACCTTCACTATTAGGAACAGCAGCAGGAATTGTCCTTGTGAAACAACAGCTCTCTTATGCGTGAGCTTAAACGTGGATATTTCATTTCTCTGAATGCCATTCTCAACTGTCTGTATATCAACCTAGATGCATAAAAAGCATAATCATTCCTGGCAAATAATGAGAAGTATAGTTCCAGAGAAAATATTCCCAATTTGAAAATGTTTTCCACAGCTACTATGAAAAATAGAGAAAAAGGAAATGAAACTGCGCTGATTTTTCCTGAATTAACCTTTTGATTGCTTCAGTAATACCTCTAACAAGTGTAACATCTAAAGAAGTTACTTGTGTGATAGGAGAAACTACTGTTAAGGCAATGATCTGGGACTCTTCATCTGTACCACCCTTCCCTGTGACACTCCCCCACCCCTGCCCCCGCTATTACTTGCACAGATAAATATGCCAGTCCAAATAAAAATACCACAATGGGCCAGAATGTTGATGCAAATAAAATGTTGTAAAATATATCAACACTGATAACATTTCTTAAAACACTTATTTCCTTTGTGACGGAACTACACCTGCAAGAAACACCTCCCCCCCCCATCTCCTCCCCCGTTGCCCCCGGTTTGTCAATAAACTACATTTACACTGGTGGCATCTGGCTACAGTGACTGGATGCTTTATAAATATAGAGATAGATAAATTAGCTAGATTAAATAGATAGATGTAGGATGTTTGGGCTGAAGAGCCAAGAACCCTTACTTAAGGGATTTGTCCTATAAATTCCTGTGTAGCAGATTACTTTGTATTGATGGCTTATAGCTATCCAGGCTCTAAATCAAAGAACTATTGGCTTGAATGAAGGATAAGGCATGAATCATATTGTATTATAAAGAAACACATAATACCCAGTTGTTCATTTTTTAATTTGCTACACGAGGAAAAAAATCCTTCATTCTCTGACTTCGATTCTGCAATGAATTGCAAAATGGCAGAAAGAAATATAAAGATCTTTAGTCTTTGGCATTAAATAGGCTTTAAGATCCTCCTGATGAACCATTAGTACCCGCAGGCTACATGCTGCCTCAGTGGGATTCTGGTGCACTCATTTCCTATATTACACTCAAGCGTAGTAACCCTTACACAGCTTAAATGCAGCAACCACTCAGCAGGCAGTGGGCTGAGCTGATCTGAGCCCAGTTGCATTGGAAAAAAAGAATATTAGAGGAGTCAGGTCAGAAATCACAGTATTATGTATAGTAGAACCCATCTGCTGCTTGAAGCAACTACTTTCAGGAATTTAAAAATGATAGCACTCTAACCACCAAGATGAGTAGGGAAAAAACCAGTGGAGTAGTAACAGCAAAGCCTGGGCAAGAGATCTTTGCATGGAATACTATGAATTTGTGGTACTTGGGAACATTGTTTAGAGGTGGACTTGGCAGTGGTGGATTAGTGTTTGGCTTCAGTGATCTAAGAGATCCTTTCCAACCAAAGTGACGCTATGATTCTATGATTATTTGTTTATTGCTGTAGAACATTCGATGTTCATCAAATGGATGTTTCTTCTTTGTTCTTCCTGTGACAAGCACGGATGTTGCAGATTTTGGGCTTATGCAATTTATATATTGGGGGTAGGGCGCTGTGAATCTTTGGTGGTGCACAGTCTGTTGCTGTGCACTTGTGTGAGGGTGAGGACAGGCTTGACTGTGAGGACAGGAGATGACCCATGTCACCATCAGGTTATATCTCCCAGCAGTGTGCTCCTGTGCTCAGTCTCTAGACCTTGTCCAATCTGCCTGTTTGCCCTGTACCCACAACCCCTGTCTCTTTTACTGTCAGGCAGGCAAGTTTTGCCCCCAGCTTGTGCTTATAACCTAACCACCTCAGGTGTTTTGATGCTAATTGCATTTTGTACTTACCCAGACAGAAACAATGCTCAGGGAAGTGTCTCCTCTGTGGAACCCAATGATTCCCTTGACTCAGTGCTTTTGCAGACTTCAGATGAAGATTTCCCCTTACAGTAAAATATTTCTGTCTAATATATGCATAACCAGGTGGAACAACTAGGACATAATGTGTGAATGAAAGGTACTTCAGTTTATTATTTAGGGTCTGCAAGACTGCCCCCTACATTTTTTATATTTTTAAATTATTATTTGCAATAAAATTGATCTCTCTCCTTGAAATAGACTTTATTAATTCTTTCCTCCACTATTCTCAGATTAAAAGTATGTTTATTATTTAATAAATAATTAATTTCTTACATCTCTGTACTTATCATATGCCTGTAGCTAACCTGCATTTATGGGATCCTAATTTTCAATGGGCTTTTAATTTGTGATTTTTTGTTATTTGCACTGATATATTTTGGACATTCCATCCTTTATTAAGTAAAACCTATTAAAAAAACATTGCAAACATTCACTCCTTAAGCATCATAACTGTCTTAAACCCACAAATTAGCAATATGTAATTAATAGGATGAGCTGTCACTCATTATTGAAAGCCTGATAGGGAGCACAGGAACCATATAAAAGGATATGATGGTGTGACTGTCCAGCTCAGAAGTAAAAATAGTTGAAACTATGTTGGTAGCATGGGTGATGGAACTAGGCACAAAACCTGCATTTGGCAAGAATACTGGGGCTGACTTCACCATTCAGTCAAGTATCACTTACTGTGTAGACCTACATCTTGTACAAAAGACAGTAAGCCAGCTTCTGTTCTCTTTTACCCACATGCTAACTGAAAATGATATTATCTGAATGCCATAATGGTGTTGATAAAGGTAGTTTCCCCATGCTTCAAGAATACCCAATTACTTCTTCAGTTATGACCTTGGGTGGTCATGATAAATGGACTGGAAGTCATCTTCAAGACTCAGTGAGATTAAACGATCTATCTGAAAAATATGGTTAAAATTTGAGATGAATGACATGAATGCCAGATTTTCAGGGGTGTAAATTTCATCCAATTGACTTAGACTGGTGGGATTTATTTTAGTTTTATTTCTCACCTAGCATGTCTTTTAATATATATGCATAATCATTCTGTATGATCAAAACACTGTTACTCTGGAAGATTGGTAATAGCATACAGTAGAGAAACATATTAGATATATGGAGGTTAAAAATGTGTTCCTTCTTGAGGAAAACATTTTCATCAGTTCTTTTACATTTCTATTTCTCAATGACTTTAAAAGCATGAAAAATATATCACATAATACCTTATATATTTTCTCTGTTCAGTTATCAAGATCTTGATATGTTACTTTTTTTAAAATTTATTTTAAATATGACATTAAAATTCACAGCTGTTTCAAAAGGAACATAAAATCCACTGAAAGGACAGATTTACAGAATTTTAAAGCAAATTTCAAATGCTCAGCTGTCATCATACCATCCGTTGCAATGAGTATAAATAACTTCCCTTTAATATATGAAGAACTAGTAGGGGAAAAGAAAAAGATATTTGCATTGCAAGAAAACTCCAGGTGCTTCTAGAGTTATTTGGGACATTTTCCAGTTGACAGTATGGAAATACTGTCACTCAGACCAGAAAGCTTGTTGCTATGGGGACACAATAGGAGAATTATTTGACAACCTGGCAGTTGTTAGAGTTGGCAAAGAGAAACTCTGGGAGGGGGGCTGTTGGATGATTTCGGGTGAGCGTGCACTGGGGATGGATGGGTGTTAGTTTTTTTTGGTTTGTTTTGTCGATTTTTTTTCCCCCACAATGTACCTGCTTGGAACCTCAACATCTTTGAAGCAAGAGGGAACAAAGACCCATATTCAAACATCAACTAGTTCTGCATCCACCCTAGGATGGATGTATATTGAACTGCAAAAAATTATGCAAGAGCTGGCAAAGAGATAAAGCTGCATAAAAAGCCAATATGATTTTGCCTGTTCCCTCTGAGGAGTCATATCATAAACCAAGATGATTATAGTTCCTCTGTAGTTCAGATGTAAAGGTAGTTAGAATATTATAGTAGCTGCAGCTCAGAACATAGAAAGTCAGAGATTAACCAGGAAGAATTTAAAACCAGGTAGCAGTAATTATTGTGAAATGGAGACTGGTTTATAAAGATGAAAGAACTAACACTGTTTAAGTTGGCTGAATGCCAGATAAGATAAGTGTCACTAGTTTGCTAATATTTCAAGAGTCTGAACATCAAAGCAGTTAAGGAAATATTTAGTCAAATAATAGTATTCTTGGAAGAAATTGGGGTGGAACTGAGGAAAATAAAATCCAAACTAGATATAAGGGAAGGAATCCTACTGCTGAGTCTATTTCTTTAAATAAGGGTCACAGTTTCTGAGGAAGAGTATTCTACACTTGGAATGTCCCTAGTGACATTGGACAATTCATGGAAATACGTGCATTAGGTAGAAATTCTGCAGTATGTTGCAGCTGAGAAACATACAAATCTTTCTATTTCTATTATTGGGAGGGGGTGAGATAAATCCTGTGACTGTATTGGAGTGCTTTTCTAGATGAAATTCAAGACAACAAGGACTGAAAGGTGATTCTGTGACAGTGCGCATGAGGAATTGGTAACAGGCTGTACTTGAGTAATGCACTTACATCCAGAAATCCTCTGGGTTCTAACGCTGCAGGAGAATGTAGGGTATGAAAGAGTGTCCTGACTCAGTCACAGATAATGAACAGTGAATTTTCCTAAACTGTCATGTGATATAAATATACTGATGATTGTGTGATTGTAATTTATGGTATTTCAGAAAGTTTTCTGTTCTGTAATAGTTTTTCAGGGGAATACTATTTTCCATGTCTCCACTAGAAGAAAGAAGCAGAGTGATGAATGTTTTCTATGCTCTTATGACACAATATAAATATCAGATGTATTCATAGTTTTTAATCTTTTCCTACAAACTGCCTCTGTTTCCCTCTGTTCGCCTATTATCACACCACCCAGACTGTTTCCCTTTGGTGTGCAAATCAAAATCAATTAAAAATATCCCCACAGGACTCAATTTTCAGAGAACCTACATATCCACACCTCTAATGGAAGTCAATGATAGCTACAGGCATGTGGCATCTCTGAAACTCAGGATCTATAGAGCTAAGTAAAGAAAAACATATGGATTTTGTAGGTAATATACCACAGGAGAAATTTCTAAACAGGCCCTGAAATAATGAAGCTACATGTTTTATGCTATAGTCCAACTCACAATCACTAGGTCATCTCACCACAGGGGAAAAAGAGGATATTGAGAGTTATTGAACATTGCCAATTTTTTCTGTGGATCAGCTTGAAGTTATTTAGCACAGATGTTTCTGTAATTGTGACATACTGGGAAAATCCACATGCTCAATAGCCCTCAAACTTGCACTTCCATCTGTGCATATGATGGTCTACAGTTACTGCACACAGCTGCAATCTAAAGCATACAGAGTACTGTCTGGCTTAAGACCTGCTGAAAGGTTTTTCTCAGTGGAATCTGCGCTTTTTACCTACCTGTCTCTCTATGGTTCTGTGTTTAGATGCAGTACAATCATAAGACAGTAAAATATGTGTCTAGTGAAAATAAGAGTGTGTAAAGAACTGTACAAAATTTAGCAGTGTGGTTAAAAACCTCTCATGATATGAAATGACTGATTGGAATTTAACAGTATACTGTGAAATCCAGCAGTATTTCTATTTGTATTCCTAGGTCAGTTTTGAGCCATATTGGTAACAACTGAAAGGTAAGGTCCTTATAGTAGAAAAGAAGCATGATTTGGCCCACAGTGGTGAAAACATCAGTTCTTGGAACTGCTTCTTCATCCTAGTATCTTCTTAGTCTTTGATCACATTCCAAAAAGTACAGGGAAAAAACTCCACCTCTTCTGATTTAACAAACATTTTGGAATCCAAACAGTGTGTACCAATCTAGAAAATGAGAGAGGAAGACTTCCACTACCTTTGAAATTTAAATAGGCTTGAGTGTTAATTATTCATGACTTATTTGTTCAGTTGAGACTCAGGATACAAAGAAAAAAAGAAGGCAATGTTTCAGAATTTAGGCATATGCAACTGAGTGCAGAAAGACAGAAGCTGCTTTTGGTATTAACCAGACAGGGTGAAAGTTTTGCTGTCATATTTTCTTTTCCTTATGTTGCTGCTGCTGTGTATCCCATTAAAGAGAAAGATTCTGTCTAAAGAGAAAGTGGGACTGTTATCCCAGCCCTTGACTCTATAGACCTGGTGAGAGGGTAGGCTTGTCATTTAACTTTTTTCTCTGCCATGATCTACTGCTTCTGTTCCATAGCCCTTCCTGCCAACATCCTGATCTAATTCAACTCTATATCTGGTTGTTGCATGGGGAAGTGTAACACTGCCTACAAGAGGACACTGTAAAATGTTTCCTGTCATGCAGCCATGCTAAATAATGCAATGGAGTTGCTGGGTTCTCACATTTCATAGGACTCTTCAGACCTTGAGAGATTATTGAAAACTATCTCACTTCTAAGCCAGACTGTGATCTTGTATTATTGTCTGGAATGCTCATTGAATTCTGTCCTACAGAAATCTGGAATATTAATGACAGACTTTTGACTTTGCTAGAAGTGTCTTGGGATCTGGAACTTTCTGAACCTCTTTTTTACATCTTTTTCCCTTCCCAACTTTTGCTCTGGGAGCTCAACTTCATCATGATCTGAAAGAAGGAGCTAACTCTGTTGCAGAACTGGCATGTTTCTGAAATATGTTTTGTCCAGCCCTTGAATCAAACTATTTTTGCTTATTTAGGTTTATAGATAGTAGAGTCATAGATAGATGTACAATGTGTAGTCATCCAGCACTACTGCACATCTGTTACTGTATTTACATAACATTTTCTTTCTCTCAAAAAGACAGAAAAGGGCTTGTTCTGTAGTACATAATATTAAGGCAATACCTTCCCTGGCTGCAAGAGTAGCTTTCTACCTAAAGTGTATCAGGACAATTCAATACACAGACATTTTGAGGAATGCCCTGTGACAGGAATGACTAAATTTTGTATGCTAAATTTAAAACTTCCACAAAACCTGTGATGATGAAGAATGCCATGGCCTTCATTTTCATATTCTTTCTCTTACATTATTTTCCACGTTAAATTCACGATGCCACAGTTTCCTTTTCCTCTCTTTCTTTGTGTCTTTGGAATGGCATTGGGGACCCCTTAACAATATATGTCAAAATGTAAGGGCTGCACTGCATTGAGAACTGTTTCTCTGCTGACTCATCTGCCACAGCTAATCAAGACTTTTTGGTCTACATACTGCAGCATTTTAAACCTTTTAGCAGTAAAGCAGTGCTTTTTGCTCAAAAGCTTTTAAATTATAGCACATGGTGGGTGGCTGATAAGGACTTTTATTTTTCTAAAGTGGAAACTCTACTCTTGTTATTGTTACCTGGTGTCCTATTCTATTTATAAAGTCACAAAGTTTTTGGTGTCCAGTAACTATTTTTTTGGAGCTAGGGAATTTTTTCCTATTTAGGCAGCCTTGCACCTTTTCAAATTTATCTAAATGGCACCTGTTAGTGACACACAAGCCTGGTTATTCTTTCCTTATCCAGCCGCCATATAGGAAGGGGAACATGGGTCCTAAGTTTGCATGATTCAGGAATAAAGTTGGGGACAGGAAATGTTGCATCGGATTTTTTGGGTACAACACTTTCACTTTAGCTCCTTGAGTGAGGAGACAAAAGACCACAGCTTCCAAGATTTTGTAGTTATATGCTCTCCCCATTGTTCTGAGTTGTCTGCATTATCGTCTTCTTTCTGAAAGTGTTAGCAAGTACTGTCCACTCCAGCACATTCCATAGGGGACTCACATGACTTGAACTAACTAATTTTCCTCACCATTTTGACAGCTGGAGAAAAAAAGCACAGTTTGCAAAGGAGGAATCTATACAGCTTGATGAATGGTGCAGTCCCTGTATGTTGCTTCTATAGAACAGCTCAAATGCTGTGTCACTGCTTTCTGATCTCAGCAGTTTTCTTCTTAGGCACCTCCTTCTTCCACGATGAAACAAAATGAGTATTTGTACCTTTGGGTTTCACAGGAACTATATTAACCATAGAAGCAAAAATTACCTGCGTTTAAGACCTATATTGAGTAAGCTTTTCATTTTGCAGTGATTTTCAACAATACATTTCTCGGTGCTTAATTCTGACACTTCATCACCAATTAACTTTTTCAATTTTGGGGTTCACAAAAGTAACCCACATACTAAAAACCCAATTGAAGGATTTTATAGAGATATATGTGTTAAGAAGTATATCACAGAATCACTCAAGATTTTTTTAGAGGAGCAAATATTTGTTTCTGATTTTGTGTCTAAAAAAAATTAAAGTTGTTATTTTAGAGAGAGACAGCATTTAAATTCCTATAAGGTCTTACACATCCATTTGAATGAAGTGTTTTGTTTGTTTTTTCTTTTCATATAGAAGCTATAACTTGAATAGCTTTTAGTTTAATTGCAAAATTATTATTAAAAATCTCATGACATTTTTACAGTGACATGTTCAAGGCCAGGCTGGATGGTCTAGTGGAAGTGTCTCTGCCCATGGCTGGGATATTGGAACTAGATGTTCTTTAAGGTCCCTTCCAACCCAAACCATTCTATGGCTGATTCTATGCTTTCTGGAGTGGAAGTAGGTTATAGATGATAGAGTACAAGTAAATGTTCTTATTCAGTGAATTAGATAGACTGTGTGCTGCTACTTAACGATGATGTATCTTTCTGGCTCAACTACACTCTCTTGTCTCTGTAAGTTTCTACAATAAGAGTTCTGCAAAGGTAAAAACACCTCTATTTTTTATCCTGGAGGTACTGTGTATTTCTGGCTGGTGTCTCTGCTCCACAGTACTATAGTCTTATTTACTTCAGTGGCCAGGAATCATAAAATCCTAAGACCAGAAAAGAATTCCAAGAAATCAACTCATCCCTTTTGTTTGTTTAACTGTTATTTAAAGCAAACCCTACCCTTTGGTCTTCTCTACTCTGAATTAAACTACTCATTTCCTTTAGTCTTTGCCCATAGGCCATGTTTTCAAACCTCTGATCTTTTTTTTTTTTTTTTTTTTCTTAGACTCTCTGCATTGATCTGTGAGTTTATTGAAGTGTACTGCCCAGGACTAGACACAATATTCTATCTAAGGCCATAGTGTTGAATAAGACATTGAAAAAAGCAGAGGAGTTACTTCACATTTCCTTCCAGTCATAGTCTTATACATCCTGCTGTACAAATTCTGAGGCATTTGCCTTTTTCACAACAGCATGACACTGTTGACTCATATTCACTTTGTGACCCCTTACAATCCTTCATTTATTTCTTTATAGAACTGTCTAGAGGCAGTTATTCCTCATCCTGTATTTATGTGGTTAATTAACCATGACTAAGTATGGCATCTTGCATTTACCACTACTAAATTTTGTAATATTTTCTGTTTATATCTCTGATTTATTAAGTTCATCTTGAATTCTGTCCTTGTCCTCTAGCGTTCCTTTGGTCCCTCCCAGGAAATGCTTTCTGTAAACTTAATAAGTCTGCACTCTGTTCCTTTCAGATCATTAATGAAAATATTGAATTGTATCAACCCCACAATAGACAGACCATTAAAATATGTCCTGTTATGCATGTATTTCTGATGAAGAACAAATTAAGGATATCATTATACTGTCTTAACATATACATATAATGGTTGGATAAGGACTTGAAATATGATTTTATTATAGCAGTTAAATATTTTGTTGTAATTTGAGTTTAAATCAAGGATAAATATTTCTTCTAAAAGATACATGCATTTGTGTAGTAAAAAGATTAACTTCGTAATTTCTCTGTTTATGTATGCCTTTTCAGAGTTGCCACAGATTTCACCCATAAGCTCAAAAATCCTACCATCAAAACTGATGCCGAAATCTATACAATTTTGTAAAACATTTTGGCATCAATAAACTGCTTTTAAAAAAATAGTGAATTCTAAAGGGTCGCAAGCAGCTATAGTATCTGTAACTGAATTACTATTAGCAAAACTTTAGCTAGTTTCCAGAAAGTGCTATTTTATCTGAAAAAATAAGAAAAAAAGAAGGGTGGCTGTAGCTGGTGATTCCATTCTGAGGGGAACTGAGGGCCCTGTATGCAGATCGGACCCATCCCAGAAGGAAATCTGCTACCTTCCTGGGGCTGAGGTGAGGGATATTAGCAGGAGACTCCCTGAGCTAATTTGGCCTCTGATTATTGTTTACTGTTGGTAATACAGGTTGGCAGTGATGAGGTCAATAAAAGAGGTACTAGGGCAATTAAAAAGGACTTTAAGGCTTCGGTTCAATTAGTTAATGGGACAGGAGCACAAGTGGTGTTGGCCTCAATTCCTACAGCAGCAGGGATGCATGAGGAGTAGGAAAACCCATTTTATCAAAAGGTGGCTAAAAGATGGTGCCACCAGCAGAATTTTGGGTTTTTTGATCTTGGGGCAAAATTTATGGTACAACACCTGCTAGAATCAGATGGGCTTCATCTACCTAGCAAGGACAAAAGAACCCTAGCATATAAGTTGGCAGGCCTGATCAAGAGGTCTTTAAATTAAGTTTGAAGGGGGAACGGGTTGAAACCAGGCTCTCCAGAGAAGAGCCTAAGGGTGGAAAGCCTGAGTTAGGAGTGATATCAGCAGCCCAGCTGAAGTGCATGTACACTAATGCATGCAGTTTGGGAAACAAACCAGAGGACCTGGAAGCCATTGGGCAGCAGGAAAGCTTCCATGGAAACATGGTGGGATGACTCACATGAGTGGAATGCTGCCATGGATGGATACATGCCCTTTAGAAGGGACAGGCAAGGTAGGAGAGGTGGAGGGGTGGCTCTGTATGTTAGAGAGTCCCTTGGCTCTCTAGAACTTCAGGTCAGTGATGATTGAATCACTCAATCTTATGATTGAGTGCCTGTGGACTGGAATCAGGGGGAAGACCAACAAGGGTGACATCCTGGTGGGAGCTGGTTATAGACCACCCAACCAGGATGATGAGAGTGATGAATTATTCTACAAGCAGCTGGTGGATGTCTCAAAATCACCAGCCCCTGTTCCTGTGTGTGACTGTAACCTGTTGGATGTCTGCTGGGAACTCCAGCAGAAGAGAAGAAGAAGACGAGCGCAGAAAAGGCAGTCTAGCAGATTCCTAGAGTGTATGGAGGATAATTTCCTGTTGCAGCTGATAAATGAACCTACCAGAGCTGGAGCCCCATTAGACCTGCTGTTTACAAACAGAGAAGGGCTGGTGGGAGATGTGGTGGTCAGAGGCTGTCTGGGGCACAGTGACTACGAAATGATGGAATTTTCAACACTCGGTGAAGTAAGGAAGGGAGTCAAGAAAATCTCTACCCTGGACTTCCTGAGGGCAGACTTTGACCTATGTAGGAGGCTGGTTTGGAGAGTACCCTGGGAAACAGCCCTTAAAAACAAAGGCATCCGGGAGGGATGGGTATTCTTCAAGAAAGAAATCTTGGAGGCACAGGAGCAGGCTGTCGCTATGTACTGAAAGGCGAGCCAGTGGGAAAGATGACTGGCTTGGCTGAACAGGGAGGTTTTGCAGGACATTAGGGAGAAAAAGACTATAGCCTTTGGAAAAAAAGGCAGTCAACTCATGAAGTGTTTAGAAATGTAGTTAGGTCATGTAGGAAGAAAATTAGAGGCAAAAGTACAATTTGAACTTAATCTGGCTACTTCTGTTAAGGACAACAAGAAGTATGTTTGTAAATATATCAATAGCAAAAGGAGGGGCAAGGAAAACCTCCATTCTTTGTTGGACACAGAGGGCAGCATAGTTACCAAAGACAAGGAAAAGGCTGAGGTACTTAACACCTTCTTTGCCTCAGTTTTCAACAAGAAGACAGGTTGTCCTCAGGACAACTGGCTTCCTGGGCTGGTAGAGAGTGACGGAGAGCTGAATAGCCCCTGTTATCCAGGAGGAAGAAGTTAGTGACCTGCTGAGCCACTTGGATCCTCACAAGTGAGGACCAGATAGGATCCATCCTAGAGTGATGAGGGTGGAAGAGCTTGTCAAGCCGCTATCATTTATCACCAGTCCTGGCTCATCAGGGAGGTTCCATATGATTGGAAACTGGCTGATGTGGTGCCTGTCCACAAGAAGGGCTTGAAGGAAGACTTGGAAAACTACAGGCCTGTCAACCTGACCTTGGTGCCTGGCAAGGTTATGGAACAGATCATCCTAAGTGTTATTACACCGCACCTACAGGACGGACAGGGATCAGACCCAGCCAGCACAGATTTAGGAAGGGAAGGTCTTGTCTGACCAACCTGATCTCTTATGACCAGCCAACCCACTTGGTGGATGAGGGGTAGGCTGTGGATGTGTCTATCTGGACTTCAGCAAAGCCTTCGACACCATCTCCCACAGCATTCTCCTGAGAAAGCTGGCAGTGCACGGCTTGGCCAGGGGCACTCTGTGCTGGGTTAGGAACTGGCTGATGGCTGGGCCCAGAGAGTGGTGGTGAACGGGGCTGCATCCAGTTGGCGGCCGGTCACTAGTGGTGTCCCCCAGGGATCAGTGTTGGGCCCAGTTCTGTTTAATATATTTATTTATAATCTGATGAGTCCACCATTAGCAAATTTACCAATGACACCAAGTTGGGAGGGAGTGTTGATCTGCTGGAGGGTAGGAGGGCTCTGCAGAGGGACCCGGACAGGCTGGATAAGTGGGCTGAGTCCAATGGTATGATGTTTAACCAGGCCAAGTGCCGGGTCCTGCACTTTGGCCACAACACCCCCCTGCAGCGCTACAGGCTGGGCACAGAGTGGCTGGAGAGCAGCCAGGCAGAAAGGGANTGTCCAAAGAAGGGAAACAAGGCTGGTGAAGGGACTCAAACAAAACATAAGTCCTATGAGCAGTGGCTGAGGGAATTGGGGTTGTTTAGCCTGGAGAAGAGGAGGCTCAGGGGAGACCTCATCACTCTCTACAACTACCTGAAGGGAGGTTGTAGGCAGGTGGGGATTGGTCTCTTCTCCCAGGCAACCAGCAGTAGGACAAGAGGGCACAGTCTTCAACTGTGCCAGGGGAGGTTTAGGTTAGATATTAGAAAGAAATTCTCTATAGAGAGAGTGACCAGACATTGAGACCCAGAATGGGCTGCCCAGGGAGGTGGTGGAGCCACAGACCCTGGAGGTATATCTAAAGATGTGATACTCAGTGCATGTCATGGTCTAGTTGACAGGGTGGTGTTGGTTCATGGGTTGGACTCAGTGATCTCAGAGGTCTTTTCCAACCTGGTTGATTATGTGATTCTGTGAGAAACTGAAAAAAGGAAAAGTGAATTGGTTTCAAGGAAATCGTTCCGACAATAAAATGAATGACTTTGAGGTCTCAAGGGAAGATATGGAAAAGCCTTCATGTTCCTGCCCAGAACAAGAGGGTTGGACTAGAACTTCAGTGCTCAGAATTTTTCAGACTTAAGTGGTCAAGTATCCCACAGGCACCAGCTCTGCTGTGACAGGCAAATGAGCCCATCTGAGGTCACACAGAGAATTAATGCAGACACTTCACAAGTCTATAGCTGCTGGTGCCAAGGAGCACATAATCTCCACTAGGCACTGCAAAGAAGGGAGTCAATTCTCCTGACCTCACTGTAGTTCAGTGCCTGAAATTGTCTACAGGGATTAGTGCACTGGGAGTTTTGTTTTAATTTTTTTTACTGGTTTCCCAACACCGGGAATTAAAAGCAATGGTACCTTTTTTATTTGCTTTTGTTTCTTTGAGATAGTCTAGTTCTTATTATAGCATACTTATTACAAACCTTCACAGAGAGAGAAAAATCTTCACTATTTAGGTTTAAAATAAAATAACTCCTATTTGAGGGAAAAAAAGAGAGTACTGAATACCACACCAGTGACTGTAGCTTGCAGAACCTACTTTGGATATGTGAAGGAATAGCGAAAAAATAAGATTTTTTCATAAGAGTCTGTTACCGATTGTTTTCAATTTTTCAGTTTATTTACTCTGTGCAGCCAACTACCCTACTCTTCTTACTCTTTATATGTTATTTTATATCAGTGGTAATAAAGTACAAGAGAGAGAACAAACTGCATGTGACAGATGGTAAAGGCACACTTAATGTGCTATTGGGAAAAGTATTACAGAAATGAGGACTATTCAGGAGCACAGAGTGAAAGTAGTACATTACACATAGGAGGACAAAGTTTTTCTGATTTGAAGAACTGTGAATTTAACCTAGCTCCAGATTAACCATGGTCCCAGAGTCACTGATGTGTGTTAGCACTGGGCTGATTTCTAGGCGGAGGTCTTGCAGCGTTAGGGATCTGCAGCTAGAAGCTTGGAAGAAGGTGGTGAACTATGAGAAATACATGCAACTGACCTATTTCCCAGCCCTCTCCCTCCCTAGCTGCAGAAATCCTGGCACTCAGTTTTGGCGCAGTTCCTCCTCAAACCTCAGGACTCACCTTTAAAGAGGAAGACTGAAATTCCTGCCAGCTAGAGACAGCTATTTTGGGTAAGGTTGAGGTTGCTGGCAACCCACAGAGAGATGATTTTCTTTGGTGGATGGATGCCTACTCCTGCACTCCTCATTTTTCTTATCCCTTTTGTGCTTGATCAGTGTGTGACTGAATGTCCTCTGCCATTGTGACGCTGTGTAACTGTGTAAGGACAACTCAGCTCTGATTTTAACTTTTGTAGTTAAATTTGGTTTGGATGAAGGAGAAAATGAGGTCAGGTAATTTAGTAATTAGTAATTTAGCAAGTAGGTAATTTAGGGAAAGTTTTCATCAGGACCAGTTAGTATATGGGGTCTTTATTCATTTCTTGGTTTGCCTGACATGCACATTAAGCAATTTCCATTGCTTGGAGTTATTAATGACAATTTTATGTTATTTACACATTTTTGAACTTATAAGGGAAACTCAAACAAATTGAATCAGAATTTGTTCTCCTTCTTGACCTTTGCCTGTTTTCAGGATAAGCTTGTCAGAAAAGAGACTGTATTTGCATGCAGTATGACGGAGTGGGTCTCTGATCTCAAGTTTGACCCTAGACACTGCTCTAATGCAAATAATAAAAAAAGTTTTACCAACAGAAAGCCTATCTATATCTATCATCTATATCATCTATATCTATATCTATATCTAATCTATATCTATAGATATATCAGGATTTGTCTCCCATTTTTCATTCTTTCCTTTAGAAGTTTAGAGTGCTCTTTACTAGTCACTCAAGTACTAAATATTTAGCATCAATTCATACGAAAGTTACTTTGATCTTCGTGTAAATAAACAGGCTCTCTTTCTCCCATAGGACTCTTTCTTGAAAATGATTTCTTTCATCAAGTACTTTGTTGCATCACTGTGAACATCAATACTGTTTCCTTCAGAACTTCAAACAAATATTTCCTGCACGTTTACAGGAAACATTAAACACTATAAATGGCAAACTGCCTTGCACCTGATTCAACAGTTACAGAAAGGTATGGGCAACTGAGTGACACAGCATTCTCCTGATATCAGGACAACTGAGTGGCACAACACTCTCCTGACATCATGGCAGATAACTGTCCTTTATGATTTGTCTCTTCTATAATAATGTAAACAGTCACATACATGCATTCAATATATTTCTTTATATTTATATAGAAATATTTGTTTTTATAAATATATATATTTTGATGCATTTACAGACATAAGAATTTTCTTTATGCAGCCTGAATATTTAAATATTGATGGTATAAAGTATGCAATTATTTTTTGCCTTTGGCTTCCAGTAATGTTCCTGGAAATTCCAGGGAACAATGACAGCAACTAAGATGGTCATTCAAATGAAGATTACTTATAAACGGGACATTAGGCAAAAAAAAATGTAAGAAACTGGGAAGAGAGGGAGGATAGAAAGCCTGTCACGATAGAAGTTTACCTCTACAAAATTTCAGCAGAGTATTTGGTCTCCCTCCAAAACAGAGTGAGGGCAGACTCTCTGAGGCCTCCTCCTTATTTACTTTATTGTCTGTGCAACCATGTGGCCAGAGTCTGGTCTTCAGTATCTTAAATGTGATGTACTGGGCAGGAAGCCACAGATGAATGTACACGTAGAAGATATAGTTTTGAAATCTGAGTATTTTCTGCAGATGAAATAGTTTGTTGAGACTCTGAGAAAGAACAAGTAGCTCAAGTGAGTGATTGTTTTCCTAAGCCGGCTTCCTGGCACTAATTTGTATGATTGTCCTCTTCACCGTTTTATCAACTCTTCAAATTTTGACTTATCAGGAGGTCATTTTGAGAGTTTTCTGTAGACGTCTTGCTTTTTTACAGAACAAACCAGCCATCTGTGAAGCCAATTTTCATTGCTTTACTGGCTTTGAGTGCCCTTTTTTGCACTTAGAAAGCTCTGAAATAATTTTAATTGAATCAAAGTCATGAATTATAATGTCTAAGAGACGCTGCAATGTAATTGTTTCTCTTTGTGATATTTACGTTTTCAGTCATCCTCTCCAGTGTCCTGCTTTGGAACTCCATTTTGACTATGTTATTCATGCTGCAATTGTACACTTCATAATCAGCCAAGGCTCTGCTATACAACTCTAATTTTGTTAAGTGATATGAATATTGAACAGCTAAGCTTTATGATCTTTGAATGAAGCCATTCTTTATTCATCCTGTCTTAAGAATCAGTTAATATTCCAAATAAATACATGACTTCCAAACAGGTACACAACTGGCCTTTAGTTAGTCTGTAACCAGAGAGATTAGGGAAACTCCGGCCTGTTTGACCCTGCAGATCATTTGAATCTACAAACAATTTTGGTGCTTTCCAGTTTTTCTTCACAAGAAGCAACTCTTCATTTATCACTGTCCAAAAGGGGAGGTTTTCTAATTTCTAAATGAGTGGACACACAGAGAAAACACACGCAATTTTACAACACTTACCTACCTAACCAACACAATTTATGTAAACCTGCAGTCTTTCTGTTCCTAGCCTATGTAGATAGTGCTTATATGTCACGGTTACCATTAATTCTTGGTTTGATTTTACTGTTCAAGTACTCTATATTACCTGGACAAAGAATGAGTAAGGGATCCCTAGAGCCTTGACAAATAGAGTCAATCCTCTATAGACTGGAATGCTATGGAGATAGGATCAATATTGAATCCCAGACTTCAGTGTAGGAGTAAGAGAGTAAGACTTACATAAACGTAAGCACATTTGTAAAAGGAATGTGCCAGAGTGTTAAGTGTACTATTCCCAGACAGAAAACTAACATACTAAAATACTTACATTTTTGGATGGTCTGCCGTTAAAACAGACATAAGCATTCTTTGTCATTTGAGTCACCAGTAAATTAAGATAGGAGTGAGATGTAGGCAGGACTGTTGAAGGAGTACAGTGGAGGCATGACAGCTAAGCAATAAATGAAACACTTCACCATGTAAATACATTGTTGAAAATCTGAAAAATTGTTAGTGCATATTATAAAGACCTCTTCCCTTGGGCCAATTATAATTTATAACCAATGTCTCACCAAAACACTCAGAAATGATGTCTCTTATCAATTTTATGATTCATAAACTCTTGAGTTTTATCAGAAACAGGACAGCTTTAGAAGAGATCTTAGAGTGATCTAGGAAAATAATCTCTACCTTCCTACAATAGTGTAATTTAGAGTCTTAATATCCTCTTGTAGTCTACCTCAGGAATTTTGGTGAGAGAAAAAGTAAAAATGATCTCACTTCCTAGAGCTGTGAGACATGTAATAATAAAAACATATCTATTAACTTTTCAGTTCATAATGTCTCATTTTAGAAACAATCCTGTTATGAAGTTGACATACTGATGTATTTGACTCTAAGTTGAATGTTTGGATTGATTTAGTTTTCCCTCTGATGAATACTTTTTAAAAGCTATGTTTGCTATTTGGTCATGTTGAAGTCTGTGATGAAAGATGAGCATCCCTTATAGTATTAACATGTAATCAAAGATACTGACATTGTTTGGATTCTGGTCGGGTTTTAGAAGAGTTTTGTGGATATTATCACTGTACTTACAATCTCATTCATCAAATGAACGTTGTTTATATATTTAGTAAATATAAATACGAAACTACTGTAAAGTTTCCTGAATTTTTACCTTATATTTTTAATTTACAGTGTTTTCCTTTTTTTTCATGCAGCATTCTCTGAGCTACCTCTTCTGATCTGTGAGTATGAACACAGTTTCAGCCAGATTAGTAAAATACAGTGAAGATTTACTTTTCAGGAAAACAGAGGGGTTGGGTTTATTGGTTGGGAATCTTGAACTGAAAGACTTGGTGTGTTTTATTTTTTAAATTCTTCTTTGTAAAACAGTGTGTGTTAGACAACAAATCTCCCGTTAACCTGGTTTCTGAGGCCACTTAACCCACAGCAATTACACTGATGGGCCTACACTGTCTCTGGTATAACTCTACTAAGAGCAGTTGGATTACACTCTTGTTAGATTAAATTGTGGTGGTTTAATTTATGGAAGACTAAATAATTCCTTAGTTTACTTCTGAAAAGATGCAACTCTCTCAACACACTGGATTCAGGGGATCCAAAAGAGCAACAGTGGAAGAGGGAAAGAACTCCTGGTTTTCAGGCTCCTACATCCCTCCTGCACAGTCCCTCTCCTAGTGACTTCTCAGTGCCCTCCTTACTCCTCTCCCGCTGCTCTCAGCACTGAGAATTAACTGGGTCAAGCCAGTGGGTCACCAACAACACAGTATACACCTCACCATGTGATGACATGAGCCATACAGGATTACATGCTTAAGTTTCTCAAAGCCTATTTTATAGACCCTAACAAAAACCTGCTCTCAATGAGACAGTGGAAAGAGGGAGCCAGTAACAATGTGTATATTTCAAAGGTGAAGACACTTTTTCACTAGCAGATGTAAACAAACAGTCATATTTGTAAGGGCAGGTCTAATGAAAAAACTTTCAAATGGAATGTTCCTTTGTTCCTTCTATTTCAAGAGAAAGAAAAGAATCTCCAAAGTCCAACCACTTGCAGGTGAGGGTGCTCGTACTAAAAGGGAAAGAGATCAAATCTTTCACATGCTATTTGGTATCAACCAAAATCACATTACATCACGTTATGTAACATGACTGCCTTGACACAACATAATGCAGGGGAGGAATGACAAAAGGTGTTTTTCACAGCTACATTTGAAGAAGTCATAACATTTCAAACAGGCAGCTTAATATATTTTCTTGTTAAAGGACATGCTCTAAGCAGAGATTGAAAATGTACTCTTTTCCTGAGTCCTTCTTTGGAAACACACACATTCTTCAAACATAGCTGCATTGTACATATGAGCATAATAACACATAATACATTCCTTTACACAGGAAAAAAATGACTGAGTGTAGGTACACCTGCCTTTTAGTTTCTGTGGGCTAATATAACAAGCAGGATGGTATGTGAAACATACACAGTTGTACATGCTTGATATCTATAGATTAACTTTTGGGATTACTTTGAGTGTGGTGATCCCTAGTGCAACAACTGTTTTAATAGTTTTAGTCCAAACATTCAATTATATCTTCAGTTGCAGTCACAATATAGTGTGAATGCTTGTGCCAGTAGGCATTTTATCTGTCCCACACTTCTTATGATAATGGTGACAATTTATTTTCCCTATCCATCCGAAGCCCCCTTCTGGCTGGTTTATTTCAAGCCATTTTGCCCCCCACTTTTTCTCACCTGTCTTCCTTACTTATCCTTTGTGCTCTTCTCAGCTCTAACTCTGGATACCTTCCAGCAGATTTAAAGGCTTCAGTAATGGCCCTTATGTTAATCACAGAAATTTCTGTGATTTTTGTGATTTCTGATTTCTGTGCCTATCACAGAAATCAGATGTGAGCATTATCAATGTAGGTTGGCTTGAATTTCCATCAAGACTACAACACTTGAACTTGGTTACATCTAGTGCCTACGCGCTGAAGAGCGCTTGTTCTTTGGCAGCTGCATGGTCTTGTCACCTTTCACTTATCTTCCCAGCAGTGCTGTGTCCTTTGCCATGCTGAACTGCCATCTCTGGAAATGTCACCTCCTCAAGCAGAACAATTATGGACATAATGTATTAGTGCCAAGAATGAATGATTCAGTAATTCTCTTGTGCTTGAAAATGTCAGTTTAAGAAATACTTATGCTTTCCTTAAGTTTGATTGTGGCTCAGGCGTGTTAGTCCAGAAAGAGGGACTCGAAAATTGAGAGAAACCACAGAAAGTTCTCTGTTCTTGACTTCAGTTGGTACCTTGGCTTAAAAAGTATAGAAAACCCAAGAATGTTTGGAGCACAGTTTGTGCTTCTGGGCTTGAAGAATGAAAATGAACTAACTTTGAATTGTTAGAGTTTATTTTATGTCAAAGGTCATTTGATTGCAGGCAGTTTGTTTATGAGACTGAAGTTCATTGCTATTGAAGTAAATGATTCCAATAACATTAGATAAAATCTGCTCATTTATTTTATATTTCAGCTGGTTTAAATTCAACGCTTTTCTTTCCTTGAAACATATTTGAGATTCTTTTGCATTGAGAAAATAAATTCTAAAGGGAACATATAGTTAGTGGTCCATTTTTTAGCTTTCAGTATCACTGGTAAAAATAAAAATGTAGAAGTAAAGAATGCCTCCATATTTTCTCTCCAACTAGGCAGGAGGGAAGGGAAAGAAAAGTCAATACTTGGCTGGAATCATGAGCAGCTCGTTGGCTGAGTAAATCAGTCAGGAGCCCTGTAGCTGGTCAGCTTCACCTCACCGATAAATGTCACAACTCACTGCTGTCAATATGAATTACCAGAAAAGGTTTCTTAGGAACTAGGGGTGAGGGAGCTGTTTTCCTTTGAATGAATTATATGGGCCAAAACAATATCGATACAAGTGTAGAATAGGTTGCTCTGATTGACTAGGCAATTATTTAAATTACCCTGAAAGTAAGACAAACCATGGAAAACATTGCAGACTAGGTCACACAATGCAGGAAATTTGTGACTTAACAGAGATTTAAGACATTAGGATGTGAAAAACAAGTTTGCTTTAGTTGTCAGTTCTAGGAAAGTTATCTGAAGAGGTATGAGCTTTCTATGTAAAATGAAGGAAGGCAAGTAATGTTTAAAGTTATTCCAGAAAGATTTCTTCCTGAATCATTCACAAGGTTCTTTGTGTCATGGGAGGGCGCATGGGCAGTTCCCCCAGCACAGCCTGGCTCCCACCACCTGCACTCCAGAGCAGGAGGCACCCGCTGAGCACAGAGATTTTGTGTTGCCCCTCCAGAATGAAAGGAGGACTGTGAAAACAGTCATGAACCCAAATTAGTTTCAGTCACAGAGAATAAGGTGCACCCACCAATCTCTGAGCTGGCTGGGTGGTAAGCACTTCTGACATTTGTTACCAGAAATAACAGTGAGTGGGTAGCTGCCTTAAAACAGAATAACACAGATTTTAATCGCTTCTTCTACACCTTGTCGTCATGTGTTATGTGCTAAACTGCACCCAGTTGTTGCCATTGGACCTGACAGGATGTTGACATGGCAACATGTAATTTGGGATGAAACAATAAATGGTAACAACTGAAAAATATTATTTTTATGTACCTGTAAAGCACATGTCCGTATTCTATCAGCAGTTACTATACTGGTCAGAAAACTGAATCCCCTTTTCACAGCAAATCTGAACATTGACACTAAAGAAGAGGTTATGATCACAGGGAAAAAAAAAAAAGAAAGAAAAAAAAACCACAAAAACCTTCTTGCGAAAAGAAAGACTTTCTGAAAACTGAGATAGGATGTTTATTTTAATTAAAACATCTAATTTAGCAATGATTAATTATTTTTATTTCAATAATATCAGTTCTTTTTATTCAGTGAGACAGAAAATGGAACAGAACAGGGTAAAAATATATTAAAAAAATGATGTAAATATGAGTGAGGTTTTTATTCTGAGCAGAAACTGAAAAAATGTGTAGCTAAACAAAATGTTCACTTACTTTGGATGTTTTCTTTTTACCATGTTTAAGAAATACTACTGTATTATTAAGGATACAAAAGTTATAATAATCAGAGGCAGGATTTCTAAATGAAGAATGTCAAATGCCTCAATGCAAAAATGTAAAACTGAAACATTACAACATCACCGTAATTTTTCTGAAAAGAATTATTGGTGACATCAACATGACTTTGTGAAGTGTTCTGATTTTGAGTGGCTTAAACAATAGAAAATGGTCCTGTCAAGTCTTTTAAACAACTCTCTATTTCCTTATGTAAGAAATGGTAATGCACTTAACATTTAAACCAGCATACCTACTTAAGCCAGACATTTCTCTACAATATTCAAATCAAACCTCAAATCAGAAAGCATATTTCTGCTTCATTAAAATAATGCCTTTTGACTTTATTCAAATGAACCAAGGAAATCATAAAGCTTTAGACTTTCTTTCCAATTGCATTGAGCGCCAAAATGGACAAGTACATTATTTTGATTATAGCAAAATTGCATTTCTCAGTGGAAATGAATGTTCCAGCACTGCATGGAGGAAGATAACAAAACAAAGGATGCAAAAATAATGAGTAGTAAGGCAATTTGCTTGACAATGGATCAGGTTCTGGTACACTTAGTGCATTTCCTTAATTATCTATTAAAACTATCTGGATACCACCTTCTTGCCTTTGATATCACATGGAAATAAACAAGATAAATTATTAACTAGATATGGACATAGCTTTTGCTTAGCATCCTGGGGCTTTGCTCTGCCCACATTATTGGTACTGCTTTCCTCTGGGAATTTGGCAGTTCAGTCAGAGCCATGGAACCAACTGGTCCAGGATGGCACCCAGAGCCTCTGGCATATGGCATATGTGTGTTTCTGTAGAGCGACACGAACACTGGCATTCCCCAGCAGGCATCGGATTCTTTGCGGTTCTGCAACAGAGCAGACTGGTACATCAGAGACGTTGAAGAACAACAAATACAGTTCATTCCTGATCAATGGAATCAATGTGCATGCTCTGCAGGATGCTAAAGCATTTATCTCCACCTAGTTTTGCAGTCAGAAATGCAGGAACTCTGCCTGTACACCTCACTGGCCTATTAGGGGGTAGTAGCTACTCATCTCCTTTTGAACTGAGTTTGCATCTACCATGATCTTATAATGCAAGGTATTTAGAAAGTCACTGGCAAAACTTCTGAGTAGGCAAGTGTTGTGCTTCCTTTGTGCTGTAAGGTAACCTGTTAAGCTTGCTCAGTGTTTTGGTGTGTGTATAAAACACTACAGAGCTTTTTGGCTAGACATGCTGTATATTGCTGAGTATGTGAGCTCAGATACCCATTATTGGAGAGCTGCAACTGAAATGCAGTGCTTTACTCAGGTTTATTATGTTTTTTTGAAAGTATGTCATGCAACCAGAAACATACAGTCTTAGTTGGAAGTCAGGAATACATAGTATTTTTGTAGAATTTGTTAACACCTGGTGTGATGCTACAATAAGAAAAAGTAGGAATAATCAGTAGATAAAGGAATTACATTTTTAAATTATGCTTCAGTTTCCTTTATCTATATTCTGCTCTTTCTCTGGCAAAATTCTCATTTCTGCATGTTCATTGATATAATAACTGGCTTTAGAAATTCTTACTCCAGTAATTATTTTGTTGGGATATCCATGCCTTATGGGAGTCGAGGACACTTCCCACCATTCCAGATGACAAGGATACGTCTTCTGAACAGATATAACTACAAAGTGCATGTCCTGACATAGTAAACCAGCTCAGTAGATACCATACCAGAGACCACTTGCAGGAAAAATGTTTGTGAACTTAGAATATACAGTGACGTGGTTTAGTGTTCAGGTGAGGAATTAATTTGTGAGGACAGGGATTACTGACATTCAGTAATATACTTCTATTTCTTTTAAAGTAAGGTGCATTTACTTAGTTTTATAATAATGAAAGTCAGTTCAGAATCCTTGTGTTGTCTATGATTTTTACGTTGCACTCTTGGGAAATGTATTCTCAAAAAATCTCTTCCTTATATTCCTCTTAAAAATACAGAAATGCTTTTAGTTGCTTAAAAATCCCCCTCGTTACTAAAGACAATTGTATTGACGAAAAATTTAAAATTAGAAAAATCCAATTCCAAAACATGAACACACTTGAAGACATTTATACTATCATGACTTATTTGGAGTGTATGAGTGATAATAACTGATTTGATGGATCTCATCCATACTTCTATTTGTGAGTTGCTTGTGGCTGGTAAAATTCCTTAATTCGTGTCCTGGTTTCATATGATAAAGAGCTAATTTTCTTCTTCATAGATAATGCAGTGCTTGTTTAGGGTTTAGTATGAGAATAATGCTGATAACCCACTGACATTTTAGTTGTTGCTAAGCAGTGGTTACCCTCAGTCCGGGACTTCTCACTGTCAGAGCATGGGAAACTGAAGAGTTGGACAAGAAACTGGGAGGGAGCATGGCCAAGACAACTGACCTGAACTGGCCACATAGAATGCTGTGCCCAGTATATAAACTTTGGGAACTTGGCTAGGAGCTGCCGATTGCTGCCGGGAGACAGGCTGCACATCAATCAGCAGGTGGCGAGCAACTGTATTTTGTATCAATTGGATTTTCTTGGTTTTAATTCCTGTCTCTTACTAATTTTCATTACTATTATTATTATATAATTTCTATTATTATAATTAATATGATTAGTATTATTGTTATATTTTACTTTGTTTCAATTATTAAACTGTTTTTATGTCAACCCAAGAGATGATTCTCTGCCCCACAGAGGGGATGGTGAACCAGTGGTTCCATGGTACTTGGTTACCAGACGGAGCTAAAGCACAACAATGTATTAATTTTGCAAAATATTATTCATGACTTCATAATATAAGATGATGTTTTTGAATAAATCACAGTGAACGTCTTGCAAACATTGATCTGAGTTGTGTAAATCACTATATGTGCATTATACCATGTTGATTGTAAACAGTACTGTTTCAGAAACATTTGCAATATGTTTTGATCATCTTTCATACTTCAAAAATAAACTCCATTTTTTGGGGGGGAAATGTTTGTGTTAGTTAGATGACACTCAAATTGCTTACAAAATCCCTGTTTTTAAAAATTTGTGCTTTTACAAAGTAAAGAGAGAAAAAATGAAAAAAACCATAAAAATTTCTTAATGAGCCTCACAACCTTGAAGATAAATGATAGAAATGCCACCTCATGGCTCAGTGGAAATAAGTGTGCTTATTGTGGGATTTTGTCTCACTTTTGATTAGGGGATTATAAAATGGCTATCACCAAGGTAGCGTTCAGATCTAATGGGGTAGCATTGAATTAGACATGAAAGTTCAGACAAGAGAGAGACTCTTCTCTCTGTCTGAACCCGGCTAGTGTTATTAGGTTCTGTGAAGAATGAAGAAATGTAGCAGAGACAGACAGGAGTCAAGCAGTAAACTGATCCACTCATGTCCCTTCTGCAACTCTCCCAAAGAGCTTCTATTTTATGCAATAAACACCTCCATCATTCACTTGAATGTCAAGTGACTGACAATGTCTCACCACTTTTCATCCCCTCAATACTTAAGAATTTCCAAATTATATTATCTGTTCCTTTTCACAGAATCATAGAATCAACTGGGTTGAAAAAGACCTTCAAGATCATCAAACCTGACCCGTGATCCAACACTGCCATGGTTACTAGATTATGGCACTAAGTGCCACCTCCAGTCTCATCTTAAAAACCTCCAGGGACAGTGAATCCACCACCTCCCTGGGCAGCCCATTCCAATGTTTGATTACTCTCTCTGTAAAAAATTTCTTCCTAATATGCAACCTAAACCTCCCCTAGCAGAGCTTAAGATCATGCCCTCTTGTCCTAAATCATGTCATATTTTGTCCCTTCATATCATCAGCTTTTCTCTTTTAGCAGAAGTGGCCATAAGAAAACTATGGCTACAAATAACAGTCTATAAAGTCCATAGATACGCCATTCTTAAAATTTCAATCTCACACTGAAGGCAATAAATCAATGATTCATCCTTACGTAGAATCATTTATCAGCAATGTCAAAGTTCCTCAGCAGCATTAACCTCCTTTAAATAGGAATCTGAACTCCTAGGGACACTCTTGGGAGATTGCAAGGACAACACTCACGGAATTGACTTTACATGAAATAAAAAGCAAACTTAGATTCTGGCCTCCTCTTCCTTCTCTTTCAGTGACATGCACCACTTGAGGATCAGAAAGGGATGAACCTTCACATATCTTTAGTGAGAAAAAGGTTTCCTTATGTATTAAGGAAGACAGCCAAGTAGCAGGAGGAACAATTAAAGCTTAGGTTAGAGCATGGTGCTAATAACACCAGTGTTGTGGTTTCAACCCCCGTGTGGGCCATTCACTTAAGAGCTGGATTTGTGGGTCCCTTCCAACTCAGAATATTCAGCAAAATCTGTGATAAAAGGGAAGCATCTAAAGAGATGGGTAAGACTAATGAGGGCATTCTCAGAAAAATAAAAAATACAGAGTTAATGTGTGGCACTTCTCTTCTAGGGATGACTGTGAAAGCAGAGACTGCCAACCACAGAGAAAGAGGGACTGGTTTTCTGAAGACAACACAGGAGTCAACAGCACTCATTCAAGGATACAATGGGACTGCACTGCCTTCCACATTACATTACCACTGTGTTCGCCAAAACATACAAGTGTTCTAAGTGCTAAAGACACAAATTTATGAGAACTACAACTACACTAACACAGTAAGAGATCCCTAGACTCATAAATACTAAATACTGATCATTCTTGCTTTGTACATGTGCAAAATGAGAAGATGCTTAAATAAGTGTCTCCTTTTAGTTATCTCTGACACTTTAAAATGAATAGCCATTTATTTACTGTAGGAAATAAAAATAAGTGTTACAAAAAACTGCCCCATTTCATGCTTCATAAGTTTTACTTACTCATTATAACTTATTAAATTTTTATAGAATATTATCTTGGCACTAGAAAAGCAAGGTTATATTGAATTATGAGTCAAAATATATACTTCTTACATCTACCTGTGATGTTCCCAGTAAGTGGTTCATTAACATCAAACCAAGTTGAAAGGGCTTCAGATTTTGCCATCTGAAGATACAGAAGTGGGTGATGACTCCCAAGTAATGCAATAGAAGAAATCAGGGAGGAGAAATATGATGAGCACTTTTTTGCATGTTTATCTGTGTTTCTTTTTTTCAGCAGCTGTTCCTTCACAAACCATGTGTCCCTAAAAGAGGACTCTGAAAAAGGACACCTCCCTCCACCTTGTAATCTGAAATATCTGTATACCCAGCACAAAACACTTCAAGTGCATCTGACTGCTGCAGCACAGCTTCCCCTGTCTCTCCACCTCTCACCAGTGCTGCAATAGGTTGAGCTGAAGCTGCAGTCTGGTAATTTTATTTAGTCTCTTGCTTGCTTGCTGTTCTGAGTTACAGGGTTAAACATATATCCTGGGTGTGTTTGCTGTATTCAGTTTTAGAAAGCTGGCTTGACTTCCTTGAAATTATTCCTTCAGCAAATACTACCAGTGATAAAAAACACTCTTGACCTTCCAGACAAGTCAGAAGAAATCAGTTAAGGATCAATTTATGCAAAGGTATTTTAAGTAGCTGCTAATATGAATGAACTTATTAGCATTCTAATAATGATCTTATACATTCCAGAAAACAGAGTATGTCTAACAAAAAAAAAAACCTGGTTTTTAGTTTTAGTTTTAGTTTTAGTTTTAGTTTTAGTTTAGTTTTAGTTTTTAATACTATAGTTGCAGAATAACCTGTCAGATATTCAAGGAGAGATTTCTGCTAAGAGAAACATGGTGTAGATTTTACCAGCAAAGAAAGACTTCATTTCAGCTGACACAGTGTAGCTTTTGCCAATGGATCATAAGGGTCCTGGGCTTTGAAACAATTGCAGCAAAATGCAATATATACATACTGTCCAGTGAATGAAGATGGAAGAATCTATACCTCCCCTTGTATCAATCCTGCCTTTGATTGATCTGCATCACAAAGTTGCCACTTCATGCATTTCACAATTAAGGATTTGACTTGTTCTTTGAATGTGGAGTTAAGTTTCTTGCTGATGTTGCTGTAGATGTTGTTCCTCTATTTTCCAGTTGTGAACAAAGTTTCTCACCCTTGATTCAGGTAACATGTCTTAAGTGTAAGGGAAACCCTTTCTGGGAGTAGAAATCAGCCTTATGGAAGCTGAAAGTGAACATACTTTCTGGTTGCATTGAGTCTGTATTTATATTACTGAAGCAAGAAGACCTTTTGTATTTTTATGGGTCTTCCTCATTTTCCAAAATTTCCTTTTCCAGATGGCACATCAACACTATTGCTCTTAAGTGGTCATCATTTTCCTCTCTTACTGATATTTTCGGGGCAATTTGTGCAAAAGCATCACTGTGGACTTGCTGTATGAGACTGTAAAATTATCCCACTGATGATTTCTTTGTGTTTGTATTCCTGGAAAAATGACCAGCTTTGGGAGAAAAACGCACATCCTGAAAATGTTCCTGTTTGAAATTTTCTAGAAATTTGGATGAGCCAAGTGTTAGACCCCATTCATTTGTCCACCTTGGTACACTTCTTTTTGTAATTTTTTTTCCAGATACTTTTTTAAAAAAAAAAAAAAAGAGGATATCAGATTTCACCCCTTCTTCTCCTCCCATTCATCAGAGTCTCAAATCCTACCTTGTACATTGACTGCTTGGACCATTGTTTATAAACTCTGCTTCTTGAGTCTAAATTACTTTTAGGATTATTTTTTGTTTGACAAGAAGAGACAGGATTCCTCCTGTCCTGTAGAAACATCAGCCTTTGGAGACTGGAAACTTCCTGTTTCTATTACTAGAACTAGGAACTGGAGTTAATGCTTTGAGCTCAAAATAATCCATCTGCAGTTGAGTTTTCAAAGTGATGGTGTCATCATACCTCAGATAACATGCTAACAAAGGACAGAGGAAGAAATAAGAAAATATTTTTGTAAGAAATGTTTTTCTTCATTTAAATATGCACACACAGAAAAACCTATCACAGTAGCAGAAGAGGAAGAAGGAAAAAAAGGTATTTTGATGACACTTTGGTTCCCCCTTCTAATTTACACGATTTTCAGTATCATATCACTTCCCAGCAATACAGAAAATAAACCACATTGCAATCTCTTGGAACAATGAAGCCTTAAATCAAGTTACAGCCCAAAACAAATGTTTCTTTAGCCAATATGTGTAAATGTATTTTCCAGTTCACTAGCAAATCAAAATACTTTCAATGTTCATAAAGCCAGTAAAACTGACTTGCTTTAAAGGTCCATAAAGGTTTTTCCTAACTTTGTACAAAATATTTACATTTGAATGGTTAATACAAAACCACTTTTTAGCTGAAGATCAAAAAAATGTCTTTTTGACATAAATTGCTTGAATTCTAAGGGATCAAGAGTTCACCAGTTCACTAGATTTAAATTTTCCTTGATATATCCAGTCTGTAGTTTTGCCACTTGTTCTCCAGCTGAACAAACCCTGCTATTGACCTAGGAAATTATGTTTAATGTTGGTTAGAAAATAAATTTAATAACAACCAAGAAATCATTATGGTTGGAAGGAACATCAAAGAGTCAGAGATTCCAATCTTCTGCTCAAAGCAGGGTGAGTTGTGAGGTCACACCATATTGCTTAGCATTTTCTCCAGGCCAGTCCTCATAAACTTCTAAAGGTAGAGATTTCACAGCCTCCCTGGACACTGATAACGTGTTAATCCCCTTTATCAATAACTTTCTTGTACTCACACCTGGATACAGTGTTCTGATATGGTCTAACAAATGTCCAGTAAATAATCACTTTCAGTGATACCCTTGTTACCTTTGATTAGCACAGCCCAGGATGCTGGGAGCCTGCCTTGCTGTCAGGGCACACTGCTGACTCCTGTTTAGCCCACTGTTCACCAGCACCTCCAGACCCTGTTCGTGAGACCTGCTCCCCAGCTGGCTGGTCCCCAGCCCAATACTGTTGAAGAGGGTAAGTCTGTCCAAGGTGCAGGACCTTGCATTTATCCTTCATGAGTTCCTTATTGGCCTATTCCTCCAGCCTGTATAGTTCCCTCTGAAAGATAACTCTGCCCTTGAGCACACTGATTGCACCCCTCAGTTTGGTGTCATCTGCAAACTTGGTGAAGATGCACTCCACCTCCTCCTCCAGGTCATTGATAAAGATATTGAACAGGAGCAGTCCCAACACAGACCCCTCTGTTACTCCACCTGTAATCAGCCTGTAGGAACAGTACCAAACCTAAAATGCTCTCTGTTGAACTTGACAATCCATCTGTCTGGTAGTTCGCCCATCTAGACCATAGTGTCCAGACTTAGATACTATGCCTAATGCTGTGCTAAAACCTAAGTAGCCAATATCCACTGAGTTACATTCGTTCACAGATCTAGTAATTTATTCATAGAAGACAGTCATCAGGTTGGTCAGGCATGATTTGTCTGCTTCAATCCCTGCTAGATATTCCAAATCACCTTCCTCTACTTCGTGAATCCAGAAGTGACTTTCAAGAGAACTTGTTGGATGATTTCTCCAGGTCCTGAGGTGAGGTTGACTGGCCAAAATTTCCTTTGGTTATATCTTCAGCCTTTTTATGGAGATGCAGAGAACATCTGCCTTTGTTCGGTCATTGGGACATTTCTATCTCCACAGTTGTTCAAAAGTAGTTGAGAGCAGCCTCATAATGTCAGTAACAAGACCTCTCAGCATGCTCAGAGTGTCCCCAGGGATTAATCAAAAGACACCTGGCTCAGTTCTGTTCCGCTGCTGAGAGCTTTTTTTCTACTCCTTTCCCAGGAGTGAAGGCCTTGGTACCTTTGTTAACAAAACCCAAGGCACTGAGTACCTTAGCCTTATCTGTGTCCACTGGCACTAAATGGGCTGCCCCATTCATCAGCAGGTCTATGATGAATGAAAGCTTCTAACTACAAAGTCCACTTGGTGAAGGAGTATACTACTGTCACAGGTAAATAATAAAAAGCAACAAGAATAACAGTCCCAGGTACTCCCTATGCAATTTCAATTTTTTTTTTTTTTTAAATCATCAGGGTAAAAGACAGAAACATTTCTTTAACTACTAATGATGGGGCACATTTTCTCAAATACTCTGCCACTTCAACTCATTCCAGACCTTTAGGAATCTTTTCACTGGTTAAGAGAGTTCACTCTTCGGGCTTTTAGGTCTTGGATTATCTAACTAATTATTGCAGTCACAATTTCTGTGATGTCTAGGCTGAACTGAATTCACTAACTCTTCTTAAATGTGCTGATGAAAAAGTGGATAAGGGAAAACTAAAGAGATGGAGAAATGTTCACAAAGTTCACCGTAATTCCCCCTTTCTACATCAAAACTGAGAAATGAGTGAGGTGTTTCAATTTGAGTATCAGCGCAACATATTATCCCTCTCTGACTTCAGAAGGACTTTCTACAGTTCAGGTACTATTCTGACACTCTTTTTCCAAAGGGGAAAATGAGCATTGGTATCTGCCAAAAGGCCGTTATTCATGATACCAAACTGAACACTCACAGTCATGAGATTTTCAGTCTCTTCTCACATCAAAATTGAAATAGTAACTGTTTTAATCTCAAAGACTACAGTATACAATGTTTTTCTTGGATTCCTGTGCCTGAAGCTTAATGGGTGTCAAGAGACTGCCTAGTTTTCATTTAAAGTGCACAACTTTCTGGTCTCCAGAGTTAAGGAAAGAGTTCCTGAAAACAAACAAGACAAACAGTCTACAGAGGGGGAGAAGGAAAAGGATGAATGAACCACTCACTGTTATTTAACCTGATGACTTTTAGGTGAATGATAAAACTTCTTCTGGGCTGACTCATGGATTTTGAAAGCTTGAAGTTAGCAGTACCGACACTGACATAAGTGTATATCACTGACTTTCCTGAAATGCATGGAAAGGCAGCTACCATTTTAAGGCTCCTGCAATTTCAATTAGGCATCCCTGGTAGAGTAAATCTTCCAGGTTTTTTTTGTAAACATCTAAACCTTTTTTAAAGTGTAACTATTCCGTGTTAAAAATTTACTGGATGTGAAATTTGCACTTAAAAAAACATAAAAATCATGAGTAAGATCTATTGATACAGAAGAATAGAACATTTAAAAAAAAAAAAAAAAGGAAAAATCCTGCCTAAAACCCAAGGCCCACTTCATACATGATTCATTTTTTCAGCATAGTCAGTGGCAAATCCTCTACCAGGACATACTAAATATAAGAGATGCTAAATATAAAGTAAATCTCCTTTTGACATTTCTCACTAGGTTCTAGCATTGAGCAGTTTAGGAGTTTTCAGAATTAAAAAAACATGAAATCATTCTCTTAAGAATCATTTCTTCTCATTCACTATTTCATATACATTTGGGCCTTTTTATAAATGCAGAAAGCACTCAACAATCCCAGAGGTGAGCCAAACAATCCTACTGACTGTCCTAATTATGTCTTTACAAAACTGGATTCCACTGCCTTCATTTTCTAAATTTACTGGTTATGATGCTACAGTGCTTATTTTTTAAGGACTGCTTTAGGAATTGCATTTAAACACATTGCCTTTACAGAATGTTCCTGATTTTCTTCTTGTTTTTGGTAGCACCTGATCATGTCTGGAATTTGAAGAGGGTAGACTGTTAGTCATGTGAGACAAGCACTGCAGTAAATTTGTTGGATGCTATTTGATTTGTAATCTACAGTGTGATGATCCTGTTAAGCACATGGTTAGTCAAAGGCAACACTTTAAATAAGATTAGAAGGCTAAACTCTTCTTGATATTGACAGAGAAATAGAAACAGCGCACTTGCTTGTTCTCACAGCGTTGGAGTTTGTATTAGATTAATTCCTAACACAAGTTGGGCAAGTTCAGAAGTTTAACTTTGATGTTAGCTCTTAAATGATATCTGTTGTCTGTAGGTTTTATAAACCTCAGGCTAAGTTGTAATGCTGTCTGCTAGAAGACCAGGACAACACCCTTTCTCCTAGATCCTAAGGAATATCTGAATCAGTATACACTTACCACAGGATCAGCTTTTCTAAAGCTTTAAGTCATGAAGATGAAAGACTTTTTTTTTGTTGTTGTTTTGTGTGTGTGTGTGTGTGTGTGTGTTTTGTGTTTGGTTTTTTTTTGTGTGTGTGTGTTTTTTGTGTGTTTTTTTGTTTGTTTGTTTGTTTGTTCGTTTTTTGGTTTTTTTTTAATATCCATATCTGGTATTTCTTCTCATTTATTCCTGGCAGGCTGGCAGATTGACATCTTACCTCTCTAACTGATAGCCCTCTCTCCTCCCACAAGCATGCTCATGTCTCAAGAAGAGAAGAAAAAGAGTCACGCATCACATATCTACAATCCATCCACTGCTATAAACTAAATGGCTGACTGAACAAAGAGGAGATCTGAATCCTCCAACAAAATCCTGCACAAACCTCTTCTCTGACCACCTAAGCCACTAGCAGGATACAGACATGATTCTATTATAGAATTATACTCCGCTTCCAGCATCTATTGTGGTGCTGAGCTGGAGGGCTGGAGCCTGAAGACAAGGATGAGACATTGTTATGGCCAGCGGACTTTGATCTGCTGTGTTTCTGCTTCACTAAGAGTGTGGCAGTGATGCTCCATGCTTTAAGAAGGAACTGCAGATGAAGATGCTCTGAGAACCTTCAGTTGATATCATGGCTGAACAGGACTGTGGTTCACCTGGAAAGTAGGAATTACAAAGGTTACACTTGCACCCCCTTTTCTGTATTGTCCTTATACTTAGGATAAAATGTGGATACAAACATGATATTCAAAAGAAAGCAGAACTCCAGAATGAATTTATTAGATTTCCATATTTGAAAAAAAAAACCCCAAAGACAAACTCCAAAATAAACCGCTGTGTAGTGTGCAAAATACTTATTTGTTTATTTATTTGTGGGCTTTTAACACAAAAAATTTTGAACACCACTAAAACTTCATTTTTGGTTTTCTCATTTTTATTGTAATAATGAATTTTATGGAAAGGCCACAAAGCAAAGCAGAAGAAAACAAAAATTAGATGAGGTCCTGTTCTACATGGAGTTTCATCTCTGGCCAGATGAGATTGATGGACCTCTCTGTGGATCATATGTTACTGTCCTAGCTAACCAGAAATGAAACGTCATGTGTCTTAACCTATACTTTATTGTTTCTAATTTGTCAGCTGTCTTTGGAAAGGACAAAGAATCAGTGGCATTCCATCAGACTCCACCTTTTATTTTATGACTGGGAACCCTGACTAGCCTAGTCTTTGATAAAAAACTTCATGTTAAATACTTAGTCAACAGATGAGAATAGGTCATACAGGGACTAATTAAAGAATATATAGGTACATCTTAAATCATTACCGAGACAGAAATGCTTCTATGCTCGAAGTCTGAACAGTGAAGAAAAAGTATAAATACTGAAATAAAAAATCTTTCTTGAATAAATCCACAAATAGCAGTTGGCTAGTGACCACCAGCAGACCGATGTCCTTAAATCCCATGACATTCGGTTGTTTTTGCCAGTAGGTTCACAGTGAAGGCTTGAAAATGCACAGTCATACAGAAACATAGATACACAAATTTGCATAGAGCAAACATTTATACACAGTGAAAGTTGCCATCCTTGCAAACATGAGAATCATAGAATTTGTTAAGGTTGGAAAAGATTCAACAGATCTTCCAAGAGGATAAGTCAATGACTGCCACCAAATCTCTGCTCTGTGGCTAAAGCTGAGCTGGAAGAGAAAGATGTCTCCTATGAATATAAAAAGGTGACAACAGTTGAAGAGAAGAACTAGGATAGTAGGGATGAAGTGAGGAAGAATATGAATAGGACTTTAAAGGAACTTGTAAAAGTGGATATTTATTTTTTTTTTTTTTAGTTCCTTGTAAGCAGCAGCAATGCCAAAGGGAAGAACAATTAAATAGAGGCTGGTGCTGAGTGCCAAAGAAGTAATTTCTAAGGGTTTTTCTTTTTTTCATTGAGCATAAAAGAAAGATTTAAATGATACAACCCTTGGGCTCATAAGCTTGGCAAACCTTGTTAATTTTTCTGTAAAGACAGTCTTGCTTTGCCAAATAGATTTCACCAAGCTTGCACAGCTCATTCTAAATGACTCTAGACAACAAGAAACTATAAATTAAACCAAAATAATAAAAATATAAATCATAAATTTAACCAAAGCAGTAGTGGCAAGGATCACAAATAAAACTCAAACTGAAGGCTCATTGATGGAAGATTTCTAATGTAAACAAGTAATGGAGTTTCTGTTTTCCTGTTTGCTTCATTAATTTGTAATAAAACATGAAATAGGAACAGTTTTCTAAAAGTCTCTTCCCCTCGGTTTTGCAATATGAGGCTTATTAGGTATTGTAATCTGTCAAATGCTTTCTTTTAAAAGATCTGCTCCCTCTGGCTTGCATTTGAAGTGAGAGTAATTTGTAAAGAACTGCTGTGCAGTCTTGATGCATACTGTTATTTTTGTGTACAATGATTTTTTTCCCTGCTGTCCTATGCCATTTAACAAAGCAGTACATTGTCTTTTAGATTTACAGAATAAAGGTGTGATGAGAACAGACAAGTTGAACATATCAGAAGAGTCCACAGGTGAAGGAACAAAGACCAGTAATACTAGAAATGAGACTTCATTGTTCTGACAACCCAAAGAAAGGCTTTCAGTTGTTTTGCTGTGGATGGGTAGGCAACAGACCATAGAATAAAATTCCATTTACATTATCCAAAGAAAGGACACAAACCCAACAGCTGAGACTTTCTGTCGCTGTGCAATGACTGGACTCCTACACTGAGGAAGTCAGCCCATGCCTCCTAGGTTTTGTTTTATCCATTTCCCAATCAAACCACACCACGAGTGTTCTGATAACCTCAGTAAAAGTGGCATTCACATTGTTCAAGGTGAAACTACAAATGCCATCATTATTTTCTCTTTTCTGCCTTCCTTGTTATATTACTACATCATTAACCCTCTCCCCAAGGTTTTCAAAAACAGACTGGAGCAAGTTGCATTAGGCATTATATGGTGCATGGTTTGTCTGAGCAGAATTCACCATTCTCTGCTTCATTGTGACTAACATTTTATCACAAGATTCCTATTGTAAGCATCCTTTCTGGCCCTCCAAAAGTAATCAGAAAGATTTGTCCGTTCTCATTAGACCTGCATGGAGGGAAATAACAGCATCAGAGGTCAATTATGGGTGGAAAGAGGAAGAGAGTCAAAAAGTGCTGGTTTCATTAGTGTCTTCTTGTAAAAAGAGAAAGGCTGCTATATAAAATTGCTAATACAGAAATAGAACATGGAACTATGCCATACATCAAATGGCATTGCTTACAACTACATAGGGACAATGCTACTAATAAAATAAACCTGAATAAAATCCTTTTATGGGTTATTCTGATAAAAAGGCTGGATTCACTGAAGCTTAAAAAAGAAGACAGAGTAAAAGGCTCTTTTCTAAGAAAAGGAGATTGAGAATGATGCCTTACTTGTCTTCACAAGACAGGAGAGAAGTGACTTAGTATGGAAAGTGTTTCATCTGAAACAGATCTTTTTGAAAAAAGCAAAGGCTTTTAATTGTCCCATAGAGTCTATCTAGTAAAGAGCAGGCAAGTTTGAAAGACTGTGTCTACAGTAGAAAGTAACTTAAAGAAAGAAAAATTATGAAAGGGATTTAAAGAGATTTTAAAAAATGAATCTTTCCCTATTCAGGCTACTCTTCTCAAACCTGAAGGCTCATAATTCTTTTTTTTCTTCATACTAGTTATTGTTCAGTTTAATTTAAATTGTGCTGCTTAGCCATTAGCACCAGTGTGAGGTACCCTTATGTACTGTATGGTTGCTGGTGGAGCTCTCTCTGCTCCTGCCTCCTACTTTTTCCTCTGCAATCACAGCTCAAAAGATACATTTATTTGCACTCATCTACACAACATGAAATTTGTCTTGGTCTCTGCTCTGGGTAGCTCATAAAGAGTTAAATTTTCTGAAGAAAAACATTGAGATTATTAAAACAGTTTCTTATAGAAATTACTCACAAAAAGTGAGACCTATTGTAAAATATAAGGATTAATTTATTAATCAGAGCTTTCTGAACTCTCACATTAAGCAGCTTTGTTATGCTAATTCTGTTATAAATGAATAATGGACTTATTCTCCCATTATTGCCTATCATTTTAAAAGGCCCATTTAGAAAATGAAGATGTCCTTTTCACTTGAAAATTATGTATTTTATGGCACAAGTTTTTTTAAATTGAATATTTGCTCCCTATACCCTTCTGTTCCCCTCCCTCCCCCCGCTTGTACTCGTCAGTCAATGTTCAAATCAAACATAGCCATAACAATTTGTCACAGAGATATATAGTGTGTGGAAGAAAAGCACAATAGGGACAATGGACTTTGAGAACAGAGGCCCAAATTTACAAAGATGTTTACTTCTGACATATCTGTAGATGTAGTCTTAGCTCCTATAGATATTTTAAATAAAATTCTACTGTGATGAATGGCATGAAAGAAGAAAAGAGAAGATGATGCATCTGCAGAAAGCCAGTAAAATTAGTCACAACATAGGATTTATGTTTAAAAACCCCCCAACTTTACTAGAAGATCTTTTTGCCACGCACTTTCCATGTGTCTTGGAGAGTTCATCTGCTCTTGACTGCGGATGTATGTGCTGTCAGTCAGGTTCAAACCCACCCAGTAGTTAAATTTACACTGTCATGTCTCTTAAAATGGAGTTCTAGTGCTTTCTGGAGAAAAGGCCAGGCTAGATTGCTGCCTTGATATGTGTTTTCACTTGTGCGCTCTGCAGCGATTGGAGGGAGAGGAGTAAGGGAAAAGGATGAACAGGGTTGAACATACTGCAAACACCTGGTAAGCAGACACACACAGACATTATTGTATCTTAAGCACACGAGAAGTATTCCTGTTAATGTTCACCCTTGGTCCTAGGTCATGGCAAATATGAATTATGGAGGAAAAAGCCTTGGCACTTGCCCTTTGCTGGATCCCAGAAGAGCCTAGCCCATCAATCTTTTCTCTGCACTCATGTGGATACATCACAACATCAGACCAAAATAGCCTGAGATCCTAAATGTTCTATGGCATCACTTGGTAGAAGTAGAATGGATTTGGGAGGCTGAGTTCAGGCTGCCTGTAATGGAAGTACCAGTAATGTCATCTTCTCTAGAACTTGCAACACAGGAAAGTATTACCAGTTTATATGTGACCAAACAAACACGTGGTCACAAAGCACTGTGGATGCAATCAGGAAATTTAGGTTCCTTAGGCCAACTTTGGTAGACAGAGAAGTCTGTTGGAATAGGCATTGTCTTGTATCTCAATTCCCTATCTGCAAAACAGAAATAACATTTGTTTTTTTCCACTCATTCACAGCCAGGACTTTAAACTCTCATGAAGCAGAGATACTTCTTATGAATATAGAATCATAGAACGGCTTGGGTTGGAAAGGACCTTAAAGAACATTTTTTCCAACCCTCCTGCCATAGGCAGGGACACCTTCTACTAGACCAGGTTGCTCAGAGCCCCCTCCAACCTGGACTTGAATGATTCCTGGGATGGGGCATCCACAGCTTCTCTGGGTGATCTGTTCCAGTGCCTCACCACCCTCACATTAAAGAATTTCTTCCTAATATCTAATCTAAACCTAGTCTCTTTCATTTTGAAGCCCTTCTCCCTTGTCCTGTTGCTATATGGTTTTGTAAATAGTTTCTCTCTGTCTTTCTTGTAGGCTCCTTTCAGGTACTGGAAAGCCACAATTAGGTCATCTCAAAGCCTTCTCTTCCCAAGGGTGTACAATCCTAATTTTCCCAGCCTTTCTTCATATGGGAGTTGCTCCATTCCTCTAATCATCTTGCTGGTTGCCTTCTAGACTCAATCCAACAGGTTGATGTCTTTCCTGTGCTGGGGCCCCAGAGACGGACTCAGGACTCCAAGTGGGGTGTCACCAGAACAGAGTAGTGGGGCAGAATCACCTCCCTCAACCTGCTGCTCACGCTGCTTTTGATGCAGCCCAGGATATGGTTTGTTTTCTGGGTTGCCAAGTGCACATTCATGGCTCATGTCCAGCCTCTCATCACCAGCACCCCCGAGTCCTTCTTGTCAGAGCTGCTCTTGATCTGTTCATTCCCAAGCATGTATTGATACCGCAGTTTGCCCCAGTCCAGGTGCAGCACTTTCATTTGGTCTTGTTAAACCCCATGAGATTCCCACGGGCACACTTCTTGAGCTCCTCCAGATCCCTCTGGGTGACATCCTGTCCTTCAGGTGTGTCAACACCATCACTCAGCTTGGTGTCATCTGCAGATTTCCTGAGGGTACACTCAATCTTTTCATGGATGTAATAATGAAGATATAACACTGGTCCCAGTGTTATTTAATGTGTCCCTGAGGGACATCACTTGTCACTGATGTCCACTGGGACTCTGAACCTTTGACCACTACTCTCTAGATGTGACCATACAACCAATTCCTTCTCCATCTAACAGCCCACCCATCAAACCCATCATTCTCCAATTTAGAGAGAAGGATATTGAGGGGACACTGTGTCAAAGGTTGTACAGAAGTCCAGATAAATGACATTCACAGCTTTTCCCTTGTCCACTGATGTAATCCTTCCATCATAGCAGGCCACTAGACTGGTCAGACAGGACTTGGCCTTGATGACATGAAGGCTCGGTTGCTACCATAAGATCTCTTCATACCAACACAGGTGTTCTATTTTTTTGCACCTTTGAGCTCTTAGAATTGCAAAGTCAGCCAACTTTGTTTTGATTGTGGCAGAAATGTGAACAGCTCATCCTCAGCTGGATGTTGCTAAAGCAAGTGAAAACACAAAGGAAAAAGGAATACCTCAGAGGACAGCAGACACTGTACCTTGTTTTGTCTATTGGTCTGCGAACCATAATGTTGTGCAGTTCAGGAGTTAAGTCTTAGAGAGAATTATAGTTGGAAGAACACAGCTCTTTTCCAAACTCCTGTGTTGCTTAGTCACTTTTTTATGTGTTTTACCTGCCATTTGGGTAATGACTGAGTTTGTAGGAGTTGTAGTTGAGTTTTAATTTTTAGCCTTCTGGGTGAACTAAAAGAAATCATTGTTTTTCTCTTTAAAAACCCAAATGGAAGCTCTCATAGCAATTTAATTCAAAGTGACAGGGTCCGCCTGCTGTCAGGAAAGGATAGGTGTTTGAAAAATAGCTCCTTACTTGAGTGTGGGAGAGTCAAACAGACTCTCAGAGAGAAGTTCGCTTTGTCCCCTTTAGATGTCAAATGAAGGTGGGATTCAGGGGACCAAACATATGTACAATACATTTCTCATAGAGCAGACATAGAAAGCAATAGATACCTCCAGAAAGCTGAGAGAGAGGGAGAGGCGAGGAGTTCAGAGCACTACACTACAACCTGAAGTAGAGGGCATGACTGTTTTGCTTCATTTTCATTGATGCTAGTAGTCAGTTCGAGCTCCCCTGCCAGAACCCAAAAAACATACAGCTTTCAATGCTATTTGGTTGGAAAAAGAGGGAAAAATGTCCCCCAGAATAATCCTGCAGCTGCCTTTCAGGCTGTTCCATTTTACAGCTAATCCATCAGCTGTCAACTGTCCTCCCTCTAGCCCAGAAATGCTAATATACACTTTTTCTCTTGTCCCTGTGGGCACCCATTTTTGCTGGATTTGTCCACACTATTCCTATAAGGTTCTGAGGCTGGAAATTTGTTTGCAATCAGCTCTGCTTTCTGCTGAGAAGGCTGTGGGAGAGCCACCACTAGGAATTTGACTGCATATGAAACCTCCAATAAGTGAAACAGTGGAACAAAATGGACCACGCTAAAAGTGGAAAAAATTCTATCAGAACTCTATGAAATGAGGAGAATTGACCCTGTATTTTCAACTCCTGGGGTTTTCTGAGTGCTGGACCTAATATGCTTGGGAACCTGTAACAGGAAGGGAACCAAGCATTTGATCTTTATCAATGATTTATGAAACCCACGTATTTTCCAGGCAATTATCTGAAAATACTCCTAGGCTGCTGATATTCTAGTGGTCTGTACTATTGTCCTTTTTTATTTTAGCACTACTTTCTCAATGGAATTTAAAAATATTCATGTATTTTTCTACCTGCTGTACTTCTGAATTTAAAATAAATAAATAAATCTCCAATATTTTGGATAAGACATGTTCTTGCTTATAAGAATCAAATATAAGTACCTATGTATTCACATTTTTGTAAAGGGAAAAAGAAAAAAGTGAAAAAGACCATAGCATGAAAATGCTATGGTTTTGGTGGATTTGTAAGTGGGGCATTTGAATTTGCAGATTTGGAGAGTTCTGAAGGACAATGGAGAGTAATATTAGTTTCAAAACCCCTACACAGTTTCTGTGTGTTCTATACCACCACTATGTGCCCCTAAAGATGTAGATAACACATAAGGATCACCTGCAGAGATGGTGTTCTGCCTTAAATTGCTGAGGACTTTAGAAGTGTGATGGATGCACTGGATCCCCGTAACCAAACCAGCAGGAGTCAGTAGAGTCTTCAAAGCAGGCAAAGGCCTGAGTCATAACCAGGACAAAAAATCCTCCAGGAAACCCATAATGGGGCAGGGTGATGCAGTAATCAAATGATTGATACATGAGTAGTGGGTGGTTTTTCCAAGACTTTTTTGCCAAGGAACAAAGAAAATTGTCAGTATACTAATGCCAGATCTTTAGATAAGTCCAACTTGAGTTCCATCTACACTGCAACAGGACTGCATGCCAGACATGTTCCCCCTTGAGCCAGGATGCCTTTCAAGGCTTGAGTTCCATCCTTACCCAAGGCAGAGAGGCCCTTATTAACATCAGTTGCTGATAGCATGCTAAATTAATAGTCATGAAATCCATGTAGTTAATTTCTTTTGACATAAATTGTTGACCAAGGCAAAGATTGGACCTAGTCACACCCAGGCTCCTAGAGGAGTTTGAAAAGCAGAGGCCCACTCTAAACCTCATGAATCAGTGGAAGGGTCTTTCTCATACTTTAGCATCTTCAGTCTCTGTAAATAATTCTAAATCGATTCTAAATTGATTTTTCTTTGCATGTTTCATCCATGTAGCAAGTATAGAGTGAACTTTGGCATCAGACTTTGTTAAGGTGCATTTTTATAAATTGATATTAAAACCATTTTTGCTAATGGCTTTGATGGAGTTACTTTGAGACCTTAAATTGCTCATTTGTGACAAGAGGCCAACATGCATGAACCGTATAGGCCATTCAGTGGAGATCTGGACTTGATGATCCTTTTGGGTCCCTTCCAACTCAGAATATTCGGTCAAATTTCTGTAAAACTGAACCAGAGCTCAAGAGAAGCTGGAGAGCCTGTAGGTTCTTGTATACACCATGTAGCAGGTAAGCTCACATTCAGGAAACTCCAAAAAGGCTATATTATGAAACTAAGGTTTCTTTCTCTTTTCTTGGTAAGCTTTAGTTTGCACCTACAATTTTTAGGTGAGATTTATCCCAAAGCCTTTTATCTGTGACTTAGAGCCTTTTTTTTCTTTTCATTTTTATTTCCTCTCCTAGCTTTCAGAATAGATTTCTAGTCCTATTTGCTTTTGGCTTCACTTACTTAATCTTTTTAGTATTTAGTAATTATTTTTTCTTCCTCCCCCTCCATGCATTTAAGATGATTATATTTAAGGATTCTTCAGTCAGACATAAAGACAGTTCATTGTGACAAGTAGTGTTTGATTTCAGACTATTATTTTTTTTCAGCTAAAAATAGGGACATTTCTCATCTCTGTTTTTCCATTTCACTGTGTGGTATTTCCACCTGCAGGACACAGGGCACTGCCAGCATTTCAGAGTCTGACCTCTTTCTGGCTCATACAACAAGAAGGTTGTTTAGCCTGGCAAAGCAAGAAGAAAAAGGAAAACCCAACTGCATTTCTGGGTCTATTTAGGAGGCAAGAGATTTAATGTATATTTAATAACCAGCTAAAAAATGGTTTATAGCAAATAGATCTATAAGGATGGACTGACAAAAAGCCTCTTCTACATGAAGCTGAAAACTAGATATTTTTAAAACCACTGGTGTTATTATGAATATTAGAGATGGATGACCTGTATTTTTCTCTATGCTTTTCTTCACAGTTCATCTCTGTTGGATTTCTCTTCTTGTGATGAAATCATAGTATTTTACCAGTGACAAGCTAGTGTAATTATCATGTTATGAAAACAGACTGCAGAAAAAAGCGAAATGGACAAAGAAAGAAAAATCCTCTGGGTACTTGGCTGCTGTCAACAATTAACTGTTAGTCCTCTCTATTACCAGGAAAAAAGTTAAAATGGTGTTGTCAAAGACTTCCCCAGTATATGAAAGGTGTGCCTTACAAAAATGTGCTCATTTTAACATCTGAGGTTGTAAATCAGAGATACTAATATGTTTTTATTTACTACCTACTGAGAAACATAAAATAAAGATGAATTTTTACTCCATTGTATCCTTTTGTTCACTGCATATTTTGTTTATCAACAAATACTAGCGCACAGTCTTTTGGTATGAAGGCTTCATTCTGTGCAGGATACTAAAGCACATACTAAAGAGGTTGAATGTATAGCAACTTTATTGTAATTTGCAGGTAAAGAAAAAAAATCTGAATATCTTGAAATCAGAGAGCAGGTATAAATATATATAAATCATCTTGTCCATTTGTTGATCATAATATCTTGCAGAATAGAATCATATTTCAGAAGAATGGAGTGAAGCTTTTTCAGTATGTGATTGAGAGTTTGGGGGAGAAAAGGGAAAGCCATGTATAGTAATTGTAATTATCTGCAAAGTAATTTTCTTCTTTTAACTGTTTGTGCATTACAAGCAACTTGTCTTTCATCTTTCATCTGCTCCTTCATCTGTTTAAATACTAGACCAAGAGCAGATCTAGTGATCTAGACTTACATACCATCCAAATTTTCAGTCACCTTATTTCACACCCTAGGAGCAGATGCACAGCAAGGAAAAGAGGGCTTTGAATGGATCTTGGCAGGATACAGCTGAAGAGGGATGGCCAGTGAAAACTTTTTGATTTTCTCCATTTTTCAGCTAAATTAATTGTATTTTAGGACCACTAGTATCAAAGGAAACCATTGGATATGACAGCTAAATATGGACATCTGGATTAAATATTAACACATGTATGAGTCCAGGGTAAAATGTCCTTTACTTGCAAAGGAGCCAAGATTTCACCTTGATGTTCATCCTTTGTGGAGGAAAACTGTTGTGGCAATATGTTTCTTGTTATCTGTATGACTGTGATCCAGGTCAAGGAATTTTTGTATTTTACATTTAGCAAATGTGAAGACGGGAAGTTTCTTATGTAAAATCAGTGCAAGCAGGAGTAGACTTTACAAACACAAATAACAGGCATGGTTTAAGATCTGTGCCCTTTTCTGAATCTATTTTCAACCTCAAGTTGCTCTATTTCTTTTTTAAAAATTGTTTAGACATTTTCTTATGGGAATTGCCATTAATGAGATATCCCAATGTTAATTTTAGTCAAATCACATAAGAAAAAATGTAAATTGTCATAAAATAGGTGATTATGCCTCATGCACTCCCTGGTTATTCATTTGCAATTAGTTAATTGAACAAATAGCCATAGCAGATGATGAAATAAAAAATAATAATACTCTGCACATATATTGTAATTTTCATCTTCAAAGTGTTATACAATTTAGCTAATTAATACAAAAATCTTTCTTGTTCTATTTTTTTCCTAAAGCACATACCAGTGAAAGGTTGTGTCAACACATAATTTGTTGGCACCAAGCATATGGCCTGTAATAGTGTTAACTAAAATGGTGTAGAAATTAATACAAAGATGTAGTGTAAAGTCAGCTGACTAAAAATTATGTGGGTTATTTTTAGTTTGGTTTGGTTTTGTGTTTTTTTCCCTTCCTTTTTTTACCCCCAGTTTAACTAAAAAAAATTTCCAAGGAAACAGTTATGAAACAAGGGTATTTGTGTAGTTTATGGGATGGAGCATGAAGAGTTGATGTCAGTATTCAGAACACTGGTTTGTTAATAATTTTTTGAAACTTTACTCTTTTTGCCTACATCTTTCCTAAAAACGTTGCCAATTCTAATTAGGCCTAAATGCTGATAAGAAACAGGATGTATCCTCTTTTCATTTGGGACAACTGTTGCGGTTTAACCCCATCTGTGAATTAAACTCTACCTAGCTGCTCGCTCACTCCCCTGGTGGGATGGGGGAGAGATTAAGAAGGATAAAAGTGAGAAAACTCATGGGTTGAGGTAAAGACACCTTAATAAGTAGAGAAAAAGCCATGCAAGCAAACAAAGGAAAACAAGTAATTCATTCACCACTTCCCATGGTCAGGCAAGTGTTCAGCCACTCCCACGAAAGCTAGGCTTCATCACGTGTAACCACGCCTTGAGAACTCCATCATTCTGAATGTTCCCCCTTTTCTCCTTCCTCCAGCTCTATATGCTGAACATGATGCCACATAGTATGGAATGTACCTTAGTTCATCTGGGGTCACCTATCCTGGTTGTGTCCCCTCCCAACTCCACGTGTGCCACCAGTCTGCTCACTGGTGGGGTGGTGTGAGGAGCAGAAAAGGGCTTGACTCTGTGCAAGCCCTGCTCAACAATAAGGAAAACATCCCTGTATTATCAATAAATGTTTTGTTCACAAATCCAGAGCATAGTCTCATACCAGCAACAATGAAGAAAATCACCCCGGCCAAAACCAGAGTTTAGCTTCCTTCTGTTCTCCCTCGTGTTCTCTTCAAGTTATTGGGAGGAAAAAAATCACTGTAATGAACAAAACTTCTGTATCATCAATAACACGGGTAACATAGAGTTGTTCTCACATAAAACTCTTGCTGATGTCAATGAGAGTTTTGGGCTTAACTGACTGATACATGTGAAACTGTAGTTATCAGCCTTACACAAGTACATGAACAGTAAAAAATTTAAGGGTCAAATTCACCAGTAGGTTCTCACTGTTTTGCCTTGATACAGTGGTAAAAAACAAGCGTTAAGCTGGCTTTGTAACCATCTAGTTAAAACAATTCTATTGACAGAGTCTGAGACCTCATAGGTTTGCTGTGATCAAGTTTGACCTTCTGCACCACACTTACCTTAGAAGTTTTTCAAGCAACTGCTACATCAAACTTATTAGGGTCGCTGCACTTTTACTAGAGTAGCACATAGAGGTCAAACTGACCCAGATAATCCTTTGAGGTAACTTGAATAGCAATGTAACCCCTTCTATTCATATTTTATTGCCCTGTGTATAGCTGTGCGGTGCTGGCGACTGTAGAGTCTAGGTTTGACTTTCATGTTTGGTCCTAGTTTGTAACAGGACTGCCAAAACTAGAAGTCATTTTGCATGTTGAAAGCACATATCTCTTTTTAACCTTCTGTCTAAGTGAAAGAGAGTAGGTTGAGATTAGATATTCGGAAGAAATTCTTTACTGTGAGGGTGGTGGAAGACTGGAACAGGTTGCTCAGAGAAGTTGTGGATGTTCGATCCCTGGAATTGTTCAGAGCCAGGCTGAATGGAGCTCTGATCTGATGAAGGGTATCCTTGTCCATGGCAGGGGAGTTGGAACTAGATGATCTTTAAGGTCCCTTCCAAGCCAGAGCATTCTATGATTCTATGATCATATAATACTGTGTAAAATGTATTCCTATCACTAGCACTATTTTATTGATATGGAAATCATGGCATCAGAGGATTCAGTCTTTGATGAAAGACCTGCTTTCAAACAGGCACCTGCTAGCAATGCGGCACTCCAAGGTGGCTGAACACCCAAAATGCTGCTTCTGAAGTTGTATAGCCATATAAGGTTGTGTCATCTCTTTCCAGTCCATTTCAGGGTGCAGCCTTGTCACTATAATCACAGTCCCATGCTAACAGAAATGTCTCAGAAGTTCTGGAACAGTAGCTGTCTTCCATCCTGTTGGCATTTACATGGGCATGGTTTCATTTTTCGCTGGAAAGGAATGGAAATTCTACCAACTAATCTCCTGTTTTGTTTTTAATTCCTCTAGGCAATATTTGACCAAATCAAAACTCCTAGGCACAATCTGGATGTGAATCAGTCAAAACCATCTCTCTCTCTCTGGAATGCCAGTGTCTAATTAATGAAGCCATAATGAAGAAACAAACAATAAAATATCAGCTTTCCAGATGATGTTTTATTATACTATTAAATGTACTAGAATTGCAGGTAGTAAGGTAAGATAAAAAGCCATTGAGAACAGAACCAACAGAATACACCAGAAACTGTCCATGTTTTCCTTTTCACTAAAATCTATACAAGTCTTGTGAGTCTTCAGTAATCCTCACCGTCTGCAATTTATGTTGTGTTTATCTTCTGTTCACACTTTGGGCTACCAAATTCACCATAAAAAGCTGCAGTGAGAGTCTAACATCTGCTCTGATTTGGCACATTCTGACCAATTCTCCAGTTGGTGTGCAGACAACATAGAGATTGAAGGGATTACTCTAGGCTTACAAAAGAAATAAATATTTATTTAGGAATATTTCTTAAGGAATTTTGGCTTACATGTTTCTGACAGTTACATAGACATATAGCTAAACAAAGTCTATCATATAATTTCCATTTCTGTAACCCACCTAGTTAGCACTCCATGAATGATAAATTTTGTAAATGACCACACGGAAATATATGTCCACTAATGACAGTTTCATTATTCTTTAAGCTTAGCTACTTGGATATCTTTAGGGATCTGACTAGGGAATCTTTTTATCTTTCTGAGGTTTTACTTTATTTCTTCCTGATAGGAAGTTCATGAAAGTCCTGAAAAAAATCCCCATCAATGTCAGTGGGACTGTAGAAGACAGTCAGATCTGACCATAGGGACACTTATTGAATTGTTTGCTAATGCCTGTAAAATGCCCCACACTACAGTCCTCCCTTCCATGAACACCTGACACATTTGAAATTTGTAGAACAGATTTTCCAGTCATGAAAATTCCTTTGGAAAATGTTGTAATGCTGAAATTATCTAAAATGCAAATGTATTTCTGAACTGTCACATGTGTATTGCTTGGTTCAGAGATAAAAAATAAATATATTTCATACACATGTAAATAACTCATATATAAGGGCATGAAACAGGTATCCAAAATTAATTCTGCTATTAAAGCACAAGTGGAAAGGAAGATGAATGCATATCAAGCTCTCCTTCCTGCTTAACCACGTTCTTTTGTAAAAAGATGCAGGTGTTCATCACATGAGGACAGAAAAAAAAAAGACATTTTTGAGAGTGTGCACTATATCAGCAATGAATTTAATGCAATTTACATGTGCACATCTGTTATATATTGAAGCATTTTTACTGTCAATTTTAAGGGATGGAAGAAGATAAAAGGGCTATGGCTAAAAGAGACAGAAATAGGCTTATGTGAAAAAAGAAGTGAAGGTCTTCTGTTTTCATTTGGTGTGAAGTCTTAAAGCTAGTGAAAGAGTAGAGTAATTTTTGGAAGGTGAATGCAGAGTTTAGCTTCTGTTGACTGCACCAACTTCACACATCTGCAGTTGTAGTAACTTGATTCTCAAATTGGAGACCTTGTCTCGTAGACAAGTTTCAGAATCAGCAGGCAAGAAGGATCTGTTTACTTCTTCCTAGAAATCCATTGAAGGTCATGTATTTTTTCCTAGGAGTCTTCCCACTTTGCCCCAGTGTTCATTGGTTTTGTTTTTTGAGGTTTAATAGTCTTCTCATCATAATTTGAAAGGACCCACTGTAGACAAAAGAATATCAAAGAAAGGACAAATACTGTTCCTTCTGAGGAAAACATTATACTGCCATGTATGTATGGTCAATGCAAGAAATTAGACTTTGATTAATAGTTAACCTATGATTGATCAATAGAAAATTGAAACAATTCTTGTTCACAAATTAGAGCCTCTGTGAAATCCTGACATTTGATGGGAAATTTTCCTTAAATTCAGCTGAATTTGAATCAGATCTAGAGAGTTAAAAGGGAATTTCAGTAGTTTTTCATACGCTCTTCTCCCTGGACCTCCTACAACATATCTCAATAGGGAAAAGGGTAATTTTTATTATTTTACTCCCACTGAGGTAGAACTATTTACTGGTCATTTACTTTAACCCACCAAAATGTATTTATTCTAAGCAAATCTCTCAAACCACCTAGTAGAAGCACATAGAGAAAAACACTCAAGGACTTAAAACTGTTTTATGGGTGATTTAAACAAATAAAGATAGCACAACAAACATTTCTTTGACCTATGTTGTGTACATACCCAGCTGAAGTCTGCAATTTGTGCTAATAGAGTATTCCTTATAGCTTTCAGGAAGAAAGAGCTCTTTTCTGACCCCAGGTTTTTCACATTTTCCCATTATGTAGATTGACTGATTTGATAGGCTAAGGTGACTGATGTTAGCGGAGTCTCAAGGTAGGAGTGAATCTGATTGTGCACTGGTAGAGAAATGAATACTCAGAGTAATCATCAGTTACATTATTAGCATTGCTTAGAAGAAAAGTCACATGGAACTTTAAAGCAGATAGTAATTTTAAGAATGGTCACTGAATGACAATATTGGCAAAACTGAAATGATGAAGAGTCCAAAATAATAGTTCTGTGAAGACGTGAAATTAAATTATCACTGTGACAGTGGAAAAAAAGTAAGCATCAGCTACAGACTGAGGTAACAGAAAATAAAATGTATCTGCTTTCATAAGGAGCTCCATTCTTTTAGGAAGACTGTTATATCTGTACTGTATTTTGTAAGGTGTTGTGTTACAAATTACAGTTTATTGTAAGACTGGCAACATTTGTGAAGCAATCCTTATTCAGATATCCAAGCCCTAAAGATAAGATATGAGAGATACCCTGGTTTTCAGTGAACATCATCATGTATAAGACAGTGAAAAGTCCTCTGGACTAGTATTGATTCCGAAAGACACAGTATGCTGTAGATTCATGCAGGATTACTGATTTAGCTTTAATACACTGCTCTGAAAACTGCAATGATTTAAGGGTAATTAAACCTCAGCTGTAGGAGCAGTATGGATGTATGTGTAAGGTAACCACACGCTCTCTCAGTTTAATTTGCCACTGTATTTGAATCAACCCCAGTCCTTTAGATACAGATCCCATCTCAATCTTTTCGATAGATTAGTCCACAGAGAGGCAAATAATCTGTGATTCATAACCCCGTCAAGTTCTTTAATGGTTTTGGAAGGCCAACTGTAAAATTATAATGGAATACTCAGTATTGAAAGGTTAGTTAAAGAATTTTATGGTGTTAGGAAATGCACCAAAAGCAATAACAAATGTCTAAAATAAAAGCTGGTTTAATTGGTTTACTAAGATGTTCTGAAAATGCAAGAAAGGCAGTGTGCTCTTAAAGTGCTTCTACCCAGCAATAGACCCTCACTCTCTCTTTTACACTCTATATTATGAAATTTAAACTTAATATCTTGTAATATTCCAGATGAAGAGCTTGAGTTTAAGAGGGGAAATAACTATTGTATCTAATATTGAAAGCCTATGTTGTTTTAAGGTTAATCCATTTGACAGAGCAGAATTTTTGCTTATGAAAATTGCTAGAAACATCGACACATCTGCTAAATAGGGAACAATGTTTACCAGCAGAATGTGGAATTTAATGGTAATAAATGCGGTGAATTACTGTGCACTAGAACATCTTCCAAGTCTTGTATCTTTCATCACACACCTTTTTGTGCTCGGTAATCCCTAAACTTACATAATACAGAGAAAATGGCATTCAAAGTGATCTTTATGAACGTTTTTTGTGTTTCATAGCTTGAAGATAAGAGCTTCTGTCTGCTGTGGAAAGTCTCTGTCAACAGGATCTGCTTGATCAAAGCATCCTTTGTCAGTTATTAGTAAAAAGAGTGAAAATCCACTAAATTGTGTTTCTCTGTTATCTGTAGCATTTTCAGCTTGCAGCTTTTGCAATTTTCATGCTTCCCAAATTGTAACAATAGTTTAACATTTCAAATATGTTTTTTGGCATGCAGCTAGGAGAATATCAGGGGATGTATTTGTTTCTTTTCTTTAGAAAATAATTGAGATGGCTTCCCCCCCCCCCAGCAGTATATTTCTGCTGCTGCTCGTTCTGTTCCCCATCATTTTTGGGCTTCTAATGCATGCCTGTATCAGCCATTAGCCATCACAGCTGAATGAGTCCTTGCTTAGCCTTTCCTGTAAACTAAGTTACTGTCACATGCAGAACATGAGCCAAAGCAAAGTAAAACCTGAAACTAAATCACTCTTTCGTTGTAAAAGCAAATGGTTCCTGTAGACAAAACTGAAAGACACAAAGATGATAATATATGAGATAACCTTGACCTCTCGCCCACCTCCTCACTCAAAGGTTACTTTTCAGTATCCTCTTGCTTATCTCCTGTTTTCCCTCTTGACTTTAAAAATCTTAATATATTGTATTCCCCCCTTTACTGTTTCCAATATTTTTAAACGATTGAATCACTCGCGTGACTGACTTCCTTCACTATGCCTCATTAAGTAATTGAGTTAAATTGATACAAAATAAAGTGGCACACTTTATTTCACAATGATTGGTTTGAATCAACATTTGCCTTTTTTCCATTGCTTCTTCATCACAAGCTTTTTCTCTCTAATGTTCCCAGAGTTCTTTTATTGCTTTTAGTAAGGCAAGCAGTGAACATAACCATTGTTCAGATATACCTGCAAAAAACAGTGTCAGAACTCGTGTGCTTCTATACAATGATTCGAGATGTTTTAAAAATCCTAAATACTTTCACACCACCAAAGAAAAAATCACCAACTTTTTTTTTTTTCACATTGTCTAGGAAGATTTTCAGGGAAAAAAATAAGAGATGGAATTAAAATACTCTGAAAAATATGTAGGAGCTCAAAAATGTTCACCATATAATAAAATAAGACTTTGTGAGTCTTCTCAAAAGACATATACCAGACTATAAAAAAAACCCAAACAACCAAAACAGAACAAAAAAACCCACCCTAATTCATTTTTAGGTGGCAGATGAAAACATATGGGAGAAAATTGTTCCTTTTTTTTTTTCCACTGAAAAGCTGAAAAAGATAGTGACCAAAGGAAAAGAAAAAAAAATTTTGAAGGCATATCCTAAGAAATGTTTTGACATAAATCATTCAATCACATCTTTTTTTGCGTTGATGGTTCACTAATTAACACCTTTACATTGTGATCTTTAAACTGGAGTAATAAGACCAAATATCTGAAAATGTAACTATACAATACTGTAAAGAGATTCCAAATGAATCTCTGAACTCAGTGCTTTATTAACATTTCAGTTATATTATCCCTGACGTGAAATTGCACTAGATGATACTCTTCAGGAAACGAATAACAAGCCTGAAACCTATGTAACTGGGACACCTGCTCTTCTGATAGCTGCTGGCAACAGTAGGTTACTTTACTAATAGGAAAGGTGTATTTCTAAAATGTCAGTGATTGCAATCAGATTTTCTTTGAATGTATTTGCTTAATATAGCAATAGAAAAAAAAAAAAGAAAAAAATCTGTTTCTCCTTTCTCTTTGGTCTCAACTTATCTCAGTATCATTAGAAAAACACAAATGCTTCATTGGTTAGGTTGCTCAGCCAGACTAATATTCAAGTACTTTTTCCTGGAGAATAGATCTAGACTTTTATACTGTAATATAGCTAATGGTCCATGCCTAGTCTTGCTATTGTTGGAAGATTGATATTTATAATTTCTTATAAATACAACATGCATTTTAAAGAATATTACCACGGGTGAGAATGCTACTGATACTAATCCTTTAATATTCGAATATCAAAACTATTCCAGTCATCAGGGCTGCAGAATATTAGCTTGTGCAAAATCAGAACTTTAAAAAATTATACAAGCACTGTCTATCTTGTGATTTGCTTTCCCGTATTTTCATTTATCTCACAGTTTTGGAAGATGACATATTTCATACTAAAACTCTTAAAATACAAAAAAACTACTTTTAAGAATCTAAATGTGTTCATATCATTTAGGTTAAAATGAAGGTGCTTGTATGTTTGTTACCTCCTGAATTACATTATTATCCATCAGTACAAACCTTACCAAAGCAATTTTTCCATGAACTGGCATAGCAAAGTACAGAATTTATTCCAGAATGTATATGCAACTTAAAAGGTTTGGAATGGGTAGCTTAAATTAAAGGTTTTGGAGGAACTTTTTTAATAGTTATTCTATGAGTAATTGTTACAATCATGAATGACTTCAATTTATATTTGCTCCACAGAGAAGCCTTCTTTAAACTCACTCATACAAATGAAGGACATGGACATGGATAAATATTTCTATTTACAGTCATATGACAACACTTTTAGTCTTGTGTATGTAACAATGATAGTCTGGGAGCTGCAGTGTAATTACCCACCCATCAGTGAAGATCAAGAAATCAGAATGTCTATTCTCCATGGAACAGGAATACCTGGAAGGTAGTCAAAAAGAAAGTTAAGAAGGAACATTCAAAAAAAGGTTAAATACAACTAGTTCAAATAGTTCAAAATGAATGCAACCTTCATGTCTATTTAAGTACATATACGTAATATGTCTGGTGAATATTCCACAACCTCCTTGGGTAGCTGTTCACAACCTTCACTGTTGTGTAATTAGAATGTTTTTCCTAATGCCAGCTTCATTCTGATTTGCCTTAATGAAGAGAATTTTCCATAACTGTTCTAAATGGATAACATTCCTCTTATGATGGCAAAACTGGCTGAATAGAAATAATGTGCATGGAGTTTGTATTTAATTCAAGTACAGAGTCATAAACACAGAAACAATATTTTGCTTTATAAAAATGAATGCCAGATCAGTCTCCATGTGTATACTTTCCTATTACTCTCCTAAGAACATTTAGTCATGTTTGAGCATGATCTGATAAAATAAAAGATAATAATGGTTTAAGAAACCCTTTATGGGGTTTTAATAATGGTTTAAGAAACATAATACAAGGACTTGTGTGAAGAGGCAGCAAACTGACATGTGCGACATATGATGAATTCACTTTTCTCCTTGAAAAAGCAGAATGTGCTGTATTTGGATGGGGTAAAGATTTTCCTTCCTAGGTTTGTTCTTTACTAATCAATAAGTGAACTAGACAAGAGATTCTGTCCCAACCAGATCCAGGGCACTTAGACAGGGAATTCTTTTCTCCCACCAGAAGGTCACTGTGCTTCAGTCATGCAAGACATACAGCTTTGCAATGTTCTGCTGTACATGTTATATCAAACACAGTGGTCTCATAGCAATAAGGAATATGCTTGTACTTCAATCTTTGGTTCACTTCATTAATTTCTTCCTTATCTACGTGTATATGGATATATAAAATAATTATTTTGCCATTTCTTCAATTATAGAGAGAATAGCCAATATATGGTTGTTTTTTTTTCCTTTAAAGTCTTGCTTTGAAAAATGCAATCCCTCTGTAATGACTTATGAACATTCCTCCAACTCAGGCTATGCAATCATAATGGGGAAAACTTTTCTCTGGCAATAAATCCATGAACAAAATCAAAACCAGACAGATAAAATGAAACTTGTTCAGTTCAAATCTTTAAATGTTGAAAAGTGTTATACAGCACATAGCTACCAAAAAAGATTTAATCAGAAAGAATAAAAATAGTGTGCACTTCAATGTTTTCTGTTTGTTGAAATTGTTGATAGGAGAAATGGTTGTATTATGTGAAAAATAGCATTTACTTTGAAAGTCTCATGTCAAGAAAAAGAAGAAAAATGTTGACTATATTCTCTTGGAACACAATATTTTTCAGCTCAAATGAAATATACTTCTTTTCCCTTGAGTCTGGCCACTGCATAACCTTATCTGATGCACCAGATAGATGAATTTCTCCATAAACCTGTCAGTATTTTTATTTGCATGAAAAACATCCACCCACTGAAACCATTATATATGTATCCTTTATTAAAGAAATACTTAGTTTTGCCAGTCTTGCAAGCAAAGTCACTAAATTTAACTCATTGGTGGGTGCATTTCTGCAACCTGCATATTTTCAAGTAGTCCCATAAAAGACCTGTTGCACCTATGGGAAGATAGTAGGTTTACTTGTCTATGGTGAATTAAACTTAGAGATTTTTGTCCTTTGTTTTATTAAAATTCAGAATGAAATATTTCAAAATGTGTGGACTGTTGCTTTCAGTCATATTTTTACAGAGGTAATAAAAGGTAAAGTACTTTAAAGTACAACATTTCCATTTAATTTCCCTGCTGAGCTTAAAAACAAAACATTTTTGATACGAAATATTGTTGAACTGAAATTGAAGGAAATAGTTAAAAGTTTCCAAGATCTTTCTGCTCATGGTCAGTCTCCACATCAAGTGCTCAGTTGTCAGTACCATCAATTTGAAATGGTCTCTGCCTGATGAAAGCTACAGAAGTAATCCAGGACACTGCCTGGACAACGATGAGTCTTTCCACCTGCCTGCAGTGACCTATACATCCACATCTATATTTATATTCCAGGAACCAAGCTCTTCAAGCACTCCTTATCCCATGACAATGCACACTTTTATTGGATATTTTCTGTTCCATGAACCAAAAAAGTTATAATTAATGACTGTTCCAGTCTCTAGATACCTTGCCAGAGACCTGAAAATCAAAATTCTGAAAAAGCAAGCTAATAGTTATTCTCAGTGTCAAAGAAATAGGAAATATAGTCACCTCAACTCCAGTTTTCCTGAAATCAACATGACCTCCTGCCTCTTTGAAGTCACCACAAAACAAGACTGGCCATCAATCAGAAGCCATTGCAGAAAAAATGAGATAATATATACCAAAGAAAGTTTGTAGTTCTTTGAGCTTGGAGGAGCTGAGAAACAGTGGACCATCATCCACATCATTCCTTCCAGAGTTTGATAGCTTTTTTGTCCAGAATAGAGAAAGACTTTTTGAACCGTGTCTTATGGTCACATGTTTCTCTGTCTGGCATCACAAGGTGCTAGCCCCAACCAAGCTTTCTTGGCATTATTGCAACAGCATCCCTGATGTTAATAAGGTTCTGTGATAACCTCCAGTGCCAGGGACCACTTCTTCTTTCTCTCTTCTCCCATCTGTTCTGAGCATGAGATTGCTCCTCCTGTTTCAGGTGTAAACATATCGATTGGTAAGTGCTAAGCAAACATGCACTGCTGCCAGAATGGCACTATTTCTCTGACTCAAGCACATACAATTGCTGTTTTAATAGGTCAGTGCAGGGCAGCTAATTGATTGGAGAAAGCATTACTAAGAGGGGAAGCCTTATGATCACTTGTTTTGTTCAGCCTGGAGAAGAGGAGACTGAGGGAAGACCTCATTGTGGTCTTCAGCATCCTCAAAAGGGGACGCAGAAGGGCACGTACCAATCTCTTCACTCTCGTGTCCAGTGACAAGGCCTGAGGAAATGGCATGATGCTGAGTCGGGGGAGGTTTAAGTCAGATATGAGGACAAGTGTTTTTCACCCAGAGGGTGATTGGGCACTGGAACAGGCTCCCCAGGGAAGTGGTCACAGCACCAAGCCTGTCGGAGTTCAGGAAGCATTTGGACAACACTCTCAGGCACATGATTCTTGGGTTGTCCTGCGTAGAGGCAGGAGTTGAACTTGTTGATCCTGATGGGTCCCATCCAACTCAGCATATTCTATGATTTTATGACAATTTATGGTGACACATACAGAACATACATTTTGGGGCTTCAGAGCATTGTTATCAACCTTATACCTGTCTTCCTTTCTCAGCCACTACTCTTTGGCCCAAAGCCTTATAGATAGGCAGAAGAGCAACTAATTTTTGCCCCAATTGCACTCTCTTGTAATCGCTCGTGAGGTAAAAATATGGGGTCTGCCTGTTACTATGAAATAAAATCTCATTTGACATTACTACCTTAAAACTGGTAGCCCTAGGATTTTGCTAGCTGTCCTTAATCCTTCCAGGCTGACATATCTAAGTAGAGGCAGCTTAATTCTCCAAATCAATATACAAGGGGAAAAAAGTCAGCTGGTGTTTGACAACAAGATAATACAAGTTGTATGACTTCTTTCAGCCTGCTCAATTATTACGAAGGCCAGGGATTATTTAACACACTTAAGAGTTGTTAATTTTCATAGCAGTAGCTTGCAGACAGCCTAAATTAAAACAGACTGCTGCTGTGCTGTTAGTTTAGATAATCTCTCAGTTAGGTGCTCTGAATTTCCAGACAAGTTCATTAAACACAGACAGACAGAGCTGCAGAATTTACACGTGCAAAATATTGCCAAACAGATGTCAGAGTTTACTGTGCTGGGCCGTGCCAATACTGCTTTCTTCTTTTATTTGCATATCACCTTGTGTTATCTGGTATTATGCTAATTGATGCTATACATAGTATGTGGCCACATGCTCTCTGAGTTTAAAATAATGTTATGACATTTTATCTTGAAATGTGGAATAATTTATAAAGCAGCAGTCAGTTTCAAGTATTTTCAATTGAATGCAAAAATGATTGACTTCAGATGAAGTTACCATGCAGGACTGCTAAAGCTGCACATATCAGGGACTGACTCAGAACCTGATTCAGTTCTGAACAGCATTAGTCACCATCTTGTTTGTAAATTGTTATCTATTCTCTTCCTGATCAGCTCACAATCATGAAGTAAAATTAGCTAAAAAATCAAGTGAGGTTGCATACTAATAACATGTTAATAATTTTGAGAAATGTTTATTCTGCTCTTGATTAGATCATAGGAAGTCTGCCTTGCTTTAAAATACTCTTGATGTGGGGTTGACTGAGCAGTAAAATAAAATTTGAGT
>VXAY01001862.1:0-47500 GCA_013399855.1 Oxyruncus cristatus
ATAGTTAGGGTTAGGGTTAGGGTCCCCCCTTTGTAATCCATAATCTTTATTATATCTGTCTATAGACACTGCTCAAGACATTCTAGCATCATGTAATTTTTTGATCAGTGATTAAGAGAGGTAGTAAAATGTGGTGAATCCTGCCCAGTGTTCATTTTAGCATGATGAGAAGCTGTCTTTCCTACAAGGTTAAGGAGGAGGATTCTTCTGGCAACTGGTGACAAGGAAAAGCAGGATCTCTCTTTGTTATCTGCTGTCTTCTGAGCAACCACTGTTGTGATCCCAGCTTCAAGCCAGGACTGGAGCACCACCTCGTGCCAGGGATGTTTTTCCAAAACAGGTTCTCCCACCCAGTGTGCAAGAGAAAAATCCCCGCACAGAGTCAAGGTATTTGATTTACTTACAGTTCTGCGCAGAAAGGTCTACTGGGTGGCAAATCCACAAAGCCAGCATGATGACTACCAAAACATTTCAACTACTTATACATTTACAAACCAAACACTTTTTTTTTGCCCTTGACAGCAGTAGAGCTTAGATGATTTATGTGCTTTAGGTTTCAAACAAAGTTTTTCTGATTATTTGATTTTTAATTACGGGACAGCTCCAAAGATGGTTAGTGTCCTGTGATTCTAGATGAGCCAAAACCACAAAAATACACCCATTTCCATCAAAAAAAAAAATCTTTTATATGGGGTGAAGGGGAAGAAGGGATCAACCCCAAACAGAACTCTTTTTCTGGAATTTCAGTGGGCAAGTGAGATTGTGTTGTGTTTCAGGTTGAAGTCCATGTTCTGGATTACTGATTCAACAGGATAGTCACAAAGTTTAGAGCAAAATTCTTAGAATACAGAAATATTTCCCAAAGCATGAAAGAAGCAGAAGCATTGTTACTTTGTAATCCCTACCTGTTTGATTTCTATCTAAACCCCCCCCAAAAAAAAAACCAAACAAAAAACCACAAACAAAGAAACAAAAAAAAAAAAAAACCAAACACAAAAGAAACCAAGCACCAACAAAGCAACATTTAACACCATCAGTTTTATTTTGCTTCAAAACACGAACTCAGCAGCAGCAAGATAGAATCTAAATCCCCATCTTTTCAAGCTCCTGCTCAGTCCTTCATGGCAATAACTATCTCATTCATTTCTTGATAAGACAGCAGTACAAATGGAAAGGATTAACAACAGGACACTCCTGTTATGCTTTGTGTGTTCGTTGCCACCCCTGCAGTTTGCAGACAGGACAGAAAGACTTACAGAATACAGGGCTTGTGTAATGTGATTGTACAGTTTTTTCTTTCACAATAAGGCCAAAACAAGTTGCAAGTTTTCCAAGTTTTTAAGCTAACTCATATCAAATGAACTTCCAGTCTAGATTGACCAAAGCATCCCTAAGCACCCCAAACATATTTCTACCCTGAAACAAATTCTGAGGGGGGAAAAAAAAGGCTCTGTAACGTATCTAAGGAATTTTTAGAATAGGTGTGACAGCTATACTTGCCCTAGCAGGCATGAAACCCTCCAGACAGTGACCTGCACCTGATCTCTGTCATGCAGTGGCTGGCTTCAGGTATGTGATGCTGACCTCTGAAGGCTCCTGGCAGGTGAACTGGAGGGGGGTGCCCATTACCTTTTCCACTTTTACCAACAAAGAGAAAGACTCCATTTAGCCCTGGTGTACCATAAATAGGGAGTAGTCTCCAGATTCCTGACTGCATTTCTTATGAGCTTTGCAACAGGAAAAGAGGGTGCTGTCAAACTGCCTCACAATGCAGGGAATCCGAGTCAGTCGCTGCTTCCCAGAGCAGCTCACTTCCAGAGTGTAAGCAGATACTGGGACAACTTTTCTCATCATATGCTTTTTTGATTACTGTAACATTTCTGTCTTGAGGTATTGAGTAGTCAGGGAAATGTATGTGACCAACACTTTTTTTTTTTTAATTTTTTCTGTTGTGATTGAGAACTTCACTGCAAGTGGAAGAACACAGAGCCCTTCTCAGGCTGTTCCTGTTAGGATTTATGTGAGCTGCTTAGTCCCAGACATCGACAGTGATTGTGGAAGCCATGCTGAACACCGAGATCTGTTGAAACCAAAGGAAGATTTAGAGATAGGCAAACTGACATTGGTGTATGTGATGGAGTTGCCTGGAGTATTAAATAGATAGACATTTGTTGAGATTTTTTGCTAGTGGGACTGCCAGAATTGCACATAGGTGCAATACCAGTGCTGGCTGGTATTTTGATAAGCAATTTGAAGTTCGTGAATGGTGTTGAGGAATGCACCTAGTGCCAGTAGCTCAGTGTGCAGCTGCAGTGGGAACTGCAGGTTGTACCCTGGGTGGAGGAATGGCTGGAGCCCCAAGCAAGGGGCTGTGACTTGGTGCCAACCCTCTGCCTGACAAAGGGCATGAGGATCTGTGGCTGTGGCCATCACCCAGAGACTCCGTAGAACCCAAATAAACAACAAGACCCCAGATGAAAAGGCATGTGCAAAGAGTGTGAAGAGCACGTGAGGAATGGTTGCACTGACTGTAAGGTTATAAAAGTCCTGTGACTCATTTGTCGGGGGTCCCACCCCAGAGGCAGTAGCTAGAGCTGTTATGGTGTTGCTGCACCACTATTAAATTATTTAAGACATCTGGGATTCTGCTGTGGGAAACCTGTCTGACTGTGTGAGTGTAGGGTGTCACAGTGTGACTGTGTGAGTGTGGGGTGTAGGGAGTCAAGGGGGGCACCCATTCAGTCACTGGAGTCACCTGCTGTGAAGGGGCTTCAGTCCCAGCAGTGACAGCCTGGGGTGGTGTGAGTGTGACTGCCACAGTGGCTCCCAGATGGTCAGACAGGAAAACTTTCTTAACTGTGGGTCAGGAAAGATTTTGGGGTCAGAGAGTCTCAAATGGAGATGGTAAGTGTAGAGGAGAAAATGGGAGAGACAGTGTCCTAGAGGCTACAGGTTGGGGTTAGACCAGGTTTGCTTGACAGCATCAGTAGGAGGGATGTGCATGCAGCCCATTGTAAAATCCTTTCACTGTTGGTTTGTCAGGCTGTTTGCGTCTAGCAAGCCTTGATTTGAAGACGGATGTTTTGAATCAACATAAACATATGCGCAGGAGAGAACAGCGCTTGTGAAAGCTGTAGTCTACCAAGAGTCAGTGTTGAGCACAGAGGCAATGCTCCACTCTGGGGCGAGCTGAGGTGCTTCAGCCCGAGTGAGGGCACACCCCGGGACACGAGCAGGTTCCTTGCAGGAGGGCTGCGTGCTAGTGCCTGAGGGTCAGCTGCAGATTACAAGGGCTGCAGGATCTCTACAGCTCTGTGCCCGATAGTCACACCAAGACCTATCCACAGGGCAGGGGAAAGCAAACATGACAAGCACTTGTCAGCACGGCCCGAGCTGGGCCCTGCATTTACCTCTGTGCCAAGTGGGATGCGTTGAGGAGCCCGGCTTGTCCCTGCCCGCCTGGGACGGGGTGTCCGCCTCCCTGCCGAGCCCGGGCACCGCACAGAAGGCTTCCCACGCCCTGCAAGCCCCTGCCTCTCCCTGGGCGGGGGACAGCGCAGCGCCCCCACAATTCCCGCACCGCCGGAGGAGGGAGGGAAAGAGAGAAGGAAAGAGCAGAGGGAAGGAGACAGAGAGGGAAGGAGAGGGGAGAGACGGACGGGCACCGCCGCTCCCGCCCCTCTCCCCCCGCGCCCGTGACGGGCTGCGAGCAGGCGGGAGCGGCATTACCGCCCAGCCCGGCTCCACGGGAGCATCGCTCCATCCCTGCCAGGCTCCACGGGAGCATCGCTCCGTCCCTGCCACCGCCCAGCCCCGTCCTGGATCGGGGCCCGGGGCCAGCTGAGTACGCAGGTGAGGCACTGGGCAGCAGGCACCGAGAGGCGCCGGCGGGTGCGTGCAGAGAGCGGGGGAGGCCGGGAGCGGCTGCCAGAGCCCGGAGGAGCTGCGGCCTCTCCGGGGCGACGCCGGGCTCCGGCGGGGCGGGGGCCGGGCGGGGGTACTGGCCCGGCAGCGCCCGCGCCCCGCAGGCCTGGGGCGGACCTGTTTTCTGCTGGCACTGGATACCGTGAGCATCCTTTAAGCATCCCGTGAGCATCCCGCGGCAGGCGCGGGCACCCTCGGCTCCCCTGCGGGGGTTTTGACTCTGCCCGGTCCCTGGCCGCGTCTGTCCAGTGACCCCGAAAGAGCGTGTGAGGTGCCCTGTAGTAAAACACAGTGCATGCTCTGGCTTTGCTTTTTGCCTCATTAGCTGCGGGTAAAGGTTGGTCAGACCCCGGAGGCGTAAGGTTTTGTCTGTTAGAACTGACTACCGTAATGTTGAATTACCAAAATCACCAGTCAGTCTTTTCTTCAATCCTGCCGTATACGTGGTCATGAGTTTCCTACACAAGTGGCCAATCCAATGGCTTGTTCCATTTGTACATATGGAATGGGGAGACAGAAGTTCCTCACATTTTCACTCTAGTGGGGTTGATATCTTATGGGCTTTAATCATCACACAATAAACCTGTAGTTTCTGGATATAACCCAGTTAGCAGGTTTTTCTGTGCCCTGGGGCAGTCACTTTGACCTGTACAAAGATAATTTTAAAGTGTATGTGATATCCTTTATTTGAAATGCGGCGACTGTCACTGCAGTGACAGCAGTAACAGAGAATGCTACCGTGTTGTGTGTGATCGTGCATTTCCCATAATCTTCATTTCTACTTTCTGTATTGTAGCATACAGCTTTCATTGCTTGTTGTTTTGGTTTTGTTTTTCTTTAAAATATGGTTGCATGCTGAGCTAAGGTCTTTGGTTAAGCCATGTTTAGTGATACAGAGGTCCTTCTTCAGAGTTATTTTGTTTGGCACCTTGATGTGCAATTTGTTTAAATTCTCCTGTGCAGTGCAGATTTGCCTGTATTTCTGACATACTAGCCTGTTAAAAAGCTAAAGCACCAGCTGTCAAAATGCATCCAGGAAATTGGGATAAAAGAAAAATATTATGCAAAGTCACAATAAGCAAGACAGAGTTGAGAAGAAAGGCTGTTTTAAGGGAAATTAGATTTGCAATGTAAGTGAACTGTTGTCAACTCTTTCAATTCTAACCCATTTGAAGGCTGTAAACCAGAACAGAATTGCACATCTGTTAGAAGTATGGTTATACTAACCAGTAAAGGAAATTGCTGAAGCTTTCCAATTTAGTTCTTGTTGTCTAATCAATGTACCTTGTCAGGGACATGTTCTTACCCAGTTTCAATGAAATGGTAAAAGAGATTAGCTTAAACCATGTCGCTTGGGGTTTAACCTGAAAAAGTTGTACTGCATTCATGAGGCAGAAAAACAGCTGCTTCAGTCCTACTAATGCCAGGTCACAACAGCAGCATGATTGCCTGGTTAGTGCACCAGTACTTTCATAAAACTTATTAAAAGAGCTTATTGATAAGGCAAAAATCAGAGTCCAAGGAGACAATTTTTTTCTTCATCTAAGGAAGGCAGGTATTTTCTGTGCTGTGGTCTTCTACAACAGCAGAATACAATCGGACAGGAGCCTGATCAGGGGGTTTGGGAAAAGCTCTATGTGCAGCTAAGGCCTAAACAAAATGGCCTTAAGCTCATTCCTTCTCTCCTGGTGGTTTAGCTCCTTAGGCCTGAGCTAAACTAAACGGTAACCTGGCACAGTTGTGGAGCACAGATGGGATTTATAGGCAGGCTTTGCTCCCCAAGACTGGTTCTGGGGTCCAGAGGACTGGTGATTGTTGAACACTAGAGTCTCAAAAGTAACATGTTAGTTTTTTTCCACCATCAACTCCTGCATTTAAGTCTGACCTAAGCAGCAGACATTTCTTCTTTGCTCCTCTTAAAATGATACAGTAAAATATGCCAAAGATGGTGTCCAAGGAAGAAGGTGGGTCACTGCAAATCTGCCAAAGGCTGCTCTTCACAGCAAGTGCTTGGAGCATAGCTGTTCTCAGGAGTCCAGGACCTTTGTTTTTTGTTTGCCTGGTCACTTTTCATGAGTAGCCAATGGAAGGGGGTAATTGCCCATAAAAAAGATAATTGTTCCTTGACAGCAATAACAGCTGTTATACTGACATACATGAGCCAGTTTTAAATTATTAAGTGAGTTGCAGAAATTATGCCAGCTGCCTGCCCTTGATAGGGGTAAGTTGGGTCCAGCTCTGTGCTGTCCTGAATTTTTAATCAGCTGGGTTGGTCAAACTTTTGGAGTGATGTCTATATGAGGAAGGACTTGTCATTCTGGGAAAGAATTCAGGCATATGGTCAGGTAGAGAACTAGAGTAGAAATTTACATAATCATATAGAAGAGACCAACAGAGAGAAGTCTTTCCAAAACTGGCTTTTCCTAATTTTGGCATCCCTGGTTTTGTACTGGAAGAAACAAATCAAAGGAGGTAGTTCTTCATGCAAGAAGCAGACCTGTGCAAATCCTCACTAAGGTCTCCAGATAAGAAGTTTACAAGTGTTGGAAGGGAACTGAGACAAGTACCAGGATTAGAGGTCCATTGAGGATTAAATAAAACATATCAGGCCCAGAAAATCTGAAATTTCAGAGAGTGTTTCAGTCAAGCTGCCTATGTGCTCATTCCTGTTGATACCCTTTCCTGGGCATCTCCCTACAGTTGTGTTTGGAGACAGTTACAAGCTAGCCAGACTCCTCTTCTGATCAATATGGTTGTAATCCTTATTTTTTTTCCCAAAAATTATTCTTAACACGTATTCTTAATAACCACATATCCTTTATGTCAGGCTGGTATGCAGCCACTGGTTAAATTAGTCTGTGTACTCAATAATTATTCCTCAATGGAGAAGTGACGCAACACGTATTTTTTGCCTCAAATGATTTTCTTGCTTCAGCAATCAAGCACAAGCTTTTCTGCTTCCTGCTGTTTGTCTCGTCTTTGTTAGGCTGATAGGAGCTTACACATCTCTTCGGCTCACAAAAATGAAGTGGTAGCCATCAGATCTTCTGCTTTGTCTCTACCACCCTACCTACCTCTTTTCTTTGCCCTTTTTACCACAGTGACTTGCAGGACTGGGAAAGATGAAAGTCATCAACTCTGTTTACTGTAGTTGTATATGGCAAATTCAGCTGCCAGTCAAGTACTAAAGTCATTGTTTACCACTCCATGACTTTTATTTTATTTTTTATTCTTCTTGGAGAACGAAATAAAACTGCAAATTTATTTTCTTACCTAGGTCTCTGGACAAAATGGGGAATAGATTAGTGAAACCCAAGCATCTGAGGCAGCCGGACAGACACATAGCAAACCTCGCTATTGGCTGTGCTGCCAACCATAAGTTTTTGATGGACCCATGCCTAGGCATCAGTGTGATCAACGGGCAGGCTGATGTCCTTTGCAGCAAGGTACTTGAACTGGAAAAGGAGCTGAAGAGAAAAGACCAAGAGTTGCAAGACAGTCAAAGTCATGTTGCTGAGCTTCAGGAGCAGCTGGCTATGCAGACTAAGGTCATAGCAGAACTCACCAAGGAACTTCAGAGCAAGTGTACACAATTGAACAAGCTCCAGGATGTTGCTAGCACTCAAGGAGAGCACTCTCTTCAGCCTTCTCCATTGAAAGTTTCTGCCAACAGGAGGAGAGGAGCCAAGGAAGGTGTATCTGCAGAGCCAACAACACGGCTATATGATTTGAGCAGGAAAGCCATGTTTTCCCTTGAAAAAGCAACGGTCCGAAAGGATTCCAGGTGAGCTCATTTCAGAGGGCTTATATGGTTGTGTTACAAGGATATTACTTTTATCACAATGATATACTGTTCTCATGATAAATCAAGATTAACATAACCATCTTTTTCGTATAGGCTTTGTCGCTGTGGTAATGAAACGCTGGTTGAGTTTGTGTGATTCTTTAACCAAAAATCATCTGTGTCCTAGAGACTTCAGATGAAGAGTGGTGGGTAGGCTCTGTATTTTAGATGAGGCTCTTATAGTCTCTTCGGGATTTATCTTTACAGCCAGTTAAGCAGAACCTAAGTGTCTTCTAGGCTAGACCTAAACCTCTTAGGGCTAGGTTTGCGTGGTGCTAAAGCTGTCCTCTGGAACACTGATAAGAAGGTGCCTGGATGCTTTCACCTGGTTTCATTCTTAATCCTACAGCATGGATGGCTTGGGAAGGAGCAGGTGACCCCAGCTCAGCTCTCCCAAATGCAATATGGACACTGTTCCTAACCTGTGCACAAACTTTTTCAGCCCAGTTTAAACTCGGTCTGGTGCAGAATGCAATGAAATATTTTGTATGGTGTGATTGTCCTCTTAGCTTCCTCCTGCCCTCCAGCTTCTGGTAGTCATGGTGTAGGAACTGAATTTTACTTGTTCCTCTTTGAATCCAGTTATGCTTTCTAGACTCTGAAAGACTCAGAAATATCTGTGGTCGCAGCTGACCTTGTGGACAGATGTATTAGACTGGTATCCTTAAATGTAAGGACCTTGCAGTGTAGACAAAACCTGAGTATCTGTTTTAACATGGTGGTAGCCAGAATTTATCTGGACTTCAGCTAGTGGCTTAAGTGCCTCAGATTTGCAGGGAGTTTTATTATTCTGTTAAAAAAATCATGGCATATATTAGTGTACCACAGTAGACCTGAGAGTTATGAGACTTGATTTCTCATCCATCATGTCCAGCATTACACATCAGAGGGTGTCTTGTGAATCAGACAGGCTGCCTGAGTCACCATGAAGCGCTGAGAACTTCAGCTAGCAGTGTTTTTCCACAAGAGTAAGAGAACTGCATTAGTATTTTATCACAGGCACCTAGGCAGTTTAAGTCACTGTTATAGGAGTGTTCTACTTGTAATCACCTATCTGTCTTCTCCTTGGAACAATCCTTGTACTGTTGTCCATCAGATGGTTTTCTGGGGTGCTTTCAGAGATAGAATTGTAACAGCAGTGAGGAATAAAGGCAAGAAAAGAGCCGGTTGATTACCTAAGTGCAGCAGTCAGAACAAAACCAAGTATTGCAGCTTAAGCAATCTAAAAGTAATGCACATCATCTTTTGATGTGATAGTGGCCAAAGTATCATTTGATTTTCCAAATACTTTGGAAGCAAACATAGCCAAAAAAACCCCACCACAAAACCATACTACTATGCACTACTCTGCTTCTCAGTTAGATAAGCCTGTGGTGTACACTTGTTTGACACCATCACCTTCCTACTGAGACAACCAAATGATGAAATGTACAAACATTTGGTTTCCTTACCTAGGCAGCAAATACTGTAGTAGATCAAGTTCAGACAGTTGGCATACGTGTAAGAACAAAGTCTGACCTTTACTGTCTACAGAATTCTGTCCACTGTAACCAGCAAATACTGATCCTTTAGCCTAACAGTGTCTATAAAAGTGTTTAGAGTTGCTCAAATCAGTGGTTGCCTCTCCTTTACAGAGAAAGGACTTAATGCAGCCCCACTTCTGCCTAAGATAATTGCACAGTGTTGCTACACAGCTGTGAATGCAGTTATTTCAGGAGGGGAAGCTCCATGCTACGTTCTTGAACTGAGAGTCCAAAATGTCACCTGTCCCTTTTAAAAATATTTATAAAACAAATGGCATAATGTGATGCTTTTCATTTAGCAGGGTTTGAAGTGCCATGCTTTTGTTGGGAGTATCTCAGCATGACTGATTTTAATGAAAGTTTTAGAAGCTTTCAGCGGTTCTTATCTATCCTATATGAGTGGATGTTTTTCATGTTTTTTCTTTTCTTGAGCTAGTTGGATAAATCCATCTCAGTTTCAAAAAATGAGTTTTTTTCCTTAATGTGAGTTTAAGCATTGAGAATTTAACTAAAGCCTGAAGATTTCAGAGTTGAACATGGTATATGAGAGCAGATCTCTCAAAAGTCTTTCAAATGGAGAATATTTTTTATCTCTTAACCTTTGCAGTGTTAACAATGCAAGTGTCTCATTATCTGTAGGATAATTCTTCGTTTTTCTGTGTCCTTACAGAGCATGCTATTACCATCAGCAACATTTAAACTGCCTTTATCAAGTCCCTTCTTATTATGGGCTTAGGAACATGACCCAGTTCTGTTATCAGCCGTTATGGGCTGGGGAGGAACTATCTTGACCCTTGACACTGATGTCTTTTCCCAGCCAATGCCAGCAGATAGCCAGAAATCTCTCATTAGTAGCAGAAAGGTATAAGAGAAAGCATTGCACGGCAAAACACATGTTGTACCCTTGCACCTGTGAGGTGACATCTGCCTTATGATGGGAATAAATTCCCAATCCTGTTCACAAAAACTATTCTCAGGCTGTCAGGTGCTATTTCTAGACTTTGGCTGGGAATGTGTTGAAAGAGGCAGGGGGAACATTTCCATGAAAGCTATTAGCAGGTAGGGGAACAAAACCTGGAGAAGGGATCAGACCCAGCCAGCACGGGTTTAGGAAGGGCAGGTCCTGTCCGACCAACCTGATCTCCTTTTATGATCAGGTGACGCGCCTGGTGGATGAGGGGAAGGTTGTGGATGTGGTCTATCTGGACTTTAGCAAAGCCTTTGACACCATCTCCCACAGCATTCTCCTGAAAAAGCTGGCAGCCCACGGCTTGGACAGGGGCACTCTGTGCTGGGTTATGAACTGGCTGGAGGGCCGGGCCCAGAGAGTGGTGGTGAACAGGGCTGCATCCAGTTGGTGGCCGGTCACTAGTGGTGTCCCCCAGGGATCAGTGTTGGGCCCAGTTCTGTTTAATATATTTATTGATTATTTAGATGAAGGGATAGAGTGCCTACTAATAGATAACCCTATTAGTAAATTTGCAGATCACACCAAGCTGGGGGAGAGTATCGATGAGCTGGAAGGCAGGAGGGCTCTGCAGAGGGACCTGGACAGACTGGAGAGCTGGGCTGATTCCAACGGGATGAGGTTCAACAAGGCCAAGTGCCGGGTCCTGCACTTTGGCCACAACAACCCCCTGCAGCGCTACAGGCTGGGCACAGAGTGGCTGGAGAGCAGCCAGGCAGAAAGGGATCTGGGGGTGCTGATTGACAGGAAGCTGAACATGAGCCAGCAGTGTGCCCAGGTGGCCAAGAAGGCCAATGGCATCCTGGCCTGGATCAGGAACAGTGTGGCCAGCAGGAACAGGGAGGTGATTCTGCCCCTGTACTCGGCGCTGGTGAGGCCACACCTGGAGTGCTGTGTCCAGTTCTGGGCCCCTCAATTCAGGAGGGATATTGAGGTGCTGGAGCAGGTCCAGAGAAGAGCAACCAGGCTGGTGAAGGGACTTGAGCACAAGCCCTATGAGGAGAGGCTGAAGGAGCTGGGGTTGTTTAGCCTGGAGAAGAGAAGGCTCAGGGGAGACCTCATCGCTCTCTACAACTCTCTGAAAGGAGGTTGTAGCCAGATGGGGGTTGGTCTCTTTTCCCAGGCAACCAGCAGTAAGACAAGAGGGCATGGCCTTAAGCTGTGCCAAGGGAAGTTTAGGTTAGATATCAGAAAGAAATTCTTTCCAGAGAGAGTAATCAGCCATTGGAATGGGCTACCCAGGGAAGTGGTGGATTCTCCATTCCTGGGGGTTTTTAAGATGAGGCTGGACGTGGCACTTAGTGCCATAGTCTAGTAACTGCGGTGGTGTTGAATCAAGGGTTGGACTTGATGATCTCCGAGGTCCTTTCCAACCCGTCTGATTCTATGATTCTAAGGAGGCTGTGGCAAAGCTGGCCCTGGGCAGTGAAGAAAAGTCCTACTGGAGGTGGCACCAAGAGGTACCTCAACACCAGAAAATTCTGTGGCTCTGTGCACCCTCTTTTTGCCTTTTCAGTTGTAGTCATAACAACAGTGACCAGTGCAAGTACTGGACTCCATGTCTTCTGTCCTCTCAGGACATCTGTTTATTTCCAGCAGCCATTCTCAAAAGTGGAGCAGGTACAGGAGAAGTGGAGAGACAACTGTTAGTGTGCTGGAAGCCCAGAAATGAGCAAGCAACTGATTTCAGAGCCTGAGCTACACTTACCATACTCATGAGTCCTTCACTGTGTGGCCAACTGCATTTCCTGGAAACAGCATAGTCTTCTATGTAGTTCTGGAAGCTTTTGTGCTCATTTTAAGTATTTGGTTATGTGGAATTACTGTATTTTATTGCAGTATTGCATGCACGATGGAGGCCAGGGTGAATTAAATTAGCAAGTTTGGTTTTAGCAGAAAACTAAGTTAGACCTTATGTTCCAATAACCCCATAGCTTTCAGCAGAAGCCAAGTTATGATCTCCATTTCTAAACACAGTCCTTACCATAGCTGCTTGATTTTATTTTCTTACCTCATCTCATTGCCGTTACTTATTTTCAGTCATTATATGGCTAAGAACATTGTAACTGTATTTACTTGTCCTATGGTTGTTCGTTCCTGGATTGTCCTCAGAAGATTTTCCCACATAACCTAGTTAGTTTTGATGACAGCCTTGCATTGTTTTATGAATACAAGCAAGAGTAGGCCTCAAATGCCTCAGAAAGCTGTGAGGGTCTTGACTTTGTTACACTTACTTACACGCATGCTAGAAACAGGGGAACTTAAAGGCAGAATTCATCTTTCACTTCAGGAATAAAGGAAAACTAATAATGAAAGCTCCTCCAGTGCTGTTGTTTGATTGCGACCATTTCTGACATGGATTCAAAGCACTGCTTTATGGGAAGCCCTTGACCTAGGACATACACAAGTCAATGAAAGCTCATAGATTGCCCAGTAGGTATGTATAGCCTGCTTTGTCTCAGTTGGTTAGTCATTATTAGTGGATTCGTCCACTGTTTATTTTCCTGTGTTTTCTTCCTCTTCAAATCAAACCACTGGATTCTTTCACCAGCAGCTCAAATATATCCTGTTCTTGTCTTTACAACTCACTCATACACGTGTATTTACTACAACAGAAAATGATACAGAGACTGTCTCAGGGAGCAGCCAGAACTAGGTTGCTCCTCAGCAGTAAGTGAACCAAGTTACTACAGCACAGATAATTCCCTCACTGACCAGGATGCCGTCCCCAGGGTCCGGGCAGGGTAAGCTGAGTAAGGTGGTGATAACAGGGTCCATCAGGAGTCCCACAGAAGAAGACATTATTCAGGTGCAAATTCTAGTCAAGAGACAGAAACAAAATACTTACAGTATTGGACCAATACCCCTCCAGAAGACAAAACCAAAACCAATTATTTCTATACCATAGCCCAAACGAGAACTGAATGCCCAGATCTGAGCTTAAAGAAAGTATGCATTTCCATGGGCAGAGGATGTGTGTGTGGTGGTCCCAAGGGAGGCTGAGCAGTGTAGGTAAGGCCTATTACTGCCCTCGGGGCTCTAACAGATCTGACCCTACTCAGATAGGTACAGAGTTTCCCTTTTTCCAGTCACCTGGAACTTCACCTGGCTGCCATGACTTTTCAAATATCATGGAGAGTGACTTGGCAACTTACAATTAGTCTAAAAATTCTTAGAAGCAGTGGAGGAAAAGGCCTGCTTTGTAACGATTCTCCCATGTTTGGTCATTCTTAAGGAGACTGAATATATTTGGCATCCCACATGAACAAACTACACAGGATTTTTACTCAGATAGAAGCTGTTTGCTGTCATCTGTGCAAAGGAAGTGGGCACAGTACAGGTAGCAAGAGTTTTTCAGGGACGTGGATGGAAGGCAAAGAGCAGTGCAGGAAGGGATCAGCACTAACCCTTTACCTCCACACACACACCTCCTACATCCTGGACTTCCTTTGTGAATTTTGGGACAATCTTCAAATAAATTTGCTTTGTAGCTATAAACAGGGAATGCCACATTTTACCAGTGCAAGGGAAGTGCTCTGTAGTCATTTTTCATCCACACCCATCTACAACTTACTTTGTTTTACCCACCACCAGTGTCTTCTAACATTCTCCTAAGAAAAAACAACATCCGTTAATCATGTTTTTGCATACTTTTACTTCCAGGCATCTTTTCACAACTGAAAAGAGAAACTCTTGATGAGGTTTTAGTGCAATCAGTGTTGACTTTCGTATCATCTGTGCTATGTTTTTGCTGGATATTTGAAAAAATTGATTTAGAATCTTAGAAAAGTTGGCCTGATCTCATAACAATCTGGCAATCCTGTGCAGGCAGAGCTATGTGAAGACATACATTTCACATTTCTTTTCTTCAGATAAGCAAGGCTATGTACCTCAGTTGTGCAATGGGGAAAGAACATCGTGAGAAACAGTGCAAAACTTTCTGGGGAGCCTGTCTTCCTGAAAGGATTGTAAAATCCGGCAAGGATTGAAATATTTGTCAGTGGTACTCGTCATACAAGTGTGACAAATAAGGGGGAGCATCTTGAGAGGAATGAGTGCTTGGTGAATAATATACCACAACCATGCTGGGTGTTTTAAACTTTGGGTTTTTTTTTGCAACCAGTGAGAAGAAGCTTATCACGGATGCCCTGAATAGAAATCAGTTCTTGAAGAGACTGGAGCCTCACCAGACACGAGATATGGTGGAATGTATGTATGAAAGGACTTTTCAGCAAGGCAGCTACATCATCAGGCAGGGAGAACCGGGCAATCACATTTTTGTGCTCAAAGGTGAATATTGCTTGCTTGTACAACACACAAGTGCAAGAAACAGAAAAGGAGTCCAGAAGTTTTGGCAGAAAGCCAGAGTGATGGTGCTCGTGCTCCTTAATAATTTATGCTGGCCCTGATGAGGGCGATACAGGTTTTACCTGTGACTTTTATGAAACAGTGTGAGAAAAACAAAAAGCACCTTGGAAACTTGAATCTTCATTTAATGCTATTTCATGTCCTCTTTCACTTCTAAAAGCCTTGAGGCAAGGAAATTCTCTTTGTTGTTCATGCAGCCAAGCTCTTTTTCTCAAAAGGAAGAACAGGGATCATTTAAAATATTGAAAATTTCTCAATGGTGAAGCCACTTCTGAAATAAAATTGCTTTCAACATTCATGAGAGCTTATACTAGTTTTCTGTGTATAGGAAATTGAGATATGAGGTCTGTGTTTACTGTCCTCAAAGCTGAAATGTTTTGGGTTTTTTTTTTAAAGACCTGTTTGGATTTTTTCCTGGGGGGAAAAAAAAAAAGAAAAAGCCAAACAAACAACAAAGCAAACAAAAAGCTTTAGGATATAAAAGTTTTCCTAAAATAATGCCAACTGGTCTGAAGTAATCTCTCTGCAATCATCTATGCTGACTGCTACTGTGCTTACACACAAATCTCAAATTGCAGATCAGTCTTAATGGACCCCAAGTTTAACACCTGGAAGTTGCTCCTAAGAACAATTGTCTCTTTCATCATCTCACCATTAAAACTTAATTTGCATTTTTCATCAATTTTGGACCACTAAAAGGCCCAGAGACTCATATGAATCGGAGTTCATGCTTTAAGGGGTATGTTCTGTTGAAGTAGAAATATTTAAGACAGAAGCACCCTGGTATATGTTGGAAAGAACATTTTCTGTCTTCTGGCTTCATACAGATGGATTAGTTTGAAAAAATGATGGTAACTGTGTTCAGATAACACAAAATTCAGATTTTTTTTTTTACTTTTGCCAGATTTGTACATGTGTTTTTAGTAGAGCAGGACAATTCCTTGAAGGAAGATTTAATGTGCTTTTAGTTTTTCTGCCTGCACATATATCTGCATTCTGCACATATGTACACATACATGCGTATGAATAGACAAACCTCATGAGTAATTTCTCCAGTGGACTCTATTTTAAGACCTTAAGTTTGTCTACACCACACTAGACTATCTGAAGCACTACTGACTGGTTTGTTGTAGCCAAGATTTATCCCATTAGAATTTACAATGGTCCTCCCTTCGAGAGAAGATTTGTAGATTAACAGTACATTTACAAAAGTATAAACCTTTACAGGTTTGTATGTGTGTTTCAAAGCACTGTTTGCATAGTTGCTCCCATTCCTGTGTTCCAGGGAGTGGCAAAGTCAGAAACATATTGATTTGTTTTCCATTCACTCTGTGCAGTTGAGCACAATCTTTAATACCTGTTATCTGATGATTTTTGACAGAGGGCAGTCTGGAAGTCTTTCAGCAGAATAAGCTACTATCCTCAATACCTGTGTGGACAGCATTTGGTGAACTTGCCATTTTATACAACTGCACACGGACAGCTTCTGTTAAAGGTACCTAAGGTTAATTATAACAACGTTGCTCAAAATGAAAACTATGTATTTCTGTGAGGTCCCTGTTATATCTAGATTCTTTTTGAAGTTTTCATTTCATAAATGTTTGCATGTCTTCAGTGTCTGCAGAAAGCTCACATTTCCTTCCTTGTGTTCTTTCTGCTTGGGAACTCTGCCATGGATATAATTCCAAGTCTAGCATAACCCTCGATAAACAATTAGGCACCTCCAAAGTATGCTGGTTAGCCTGATCTGTACCATACTAACAACTGAGGAAGAATTGCATTTTAGTTTTGGATGCTTTAGTAGTGGTGATGGTCTTTGGCTCTTATGTGCTTGTGTCAAATGCAAACCTCAGGCTAAATGACAGTGAATTTGAAAAGATATTAGAACCACAGTGTTTTTAGTGGAGCAGATAAAGTTTAATTCAAGAGGAAATATAATATGTAGGAATTACTTCCTTTTGTACTTCTTTTAGTTCTGTATTGTTATTATGTTACTGAGTCTTGCCTAGGTCCATTTGCAGCTGGCATTTGCAACTGGCATTTGGGAGATTTGATTTTGACCTCAAATGTGCTGGTGGGAGAGATGAAACTTCCAGATGAGATGTGCTGCTTCTCTGAGGCAAATGCTTTTTGCATTTCGTGTTTGCAGACTGACCAGGATGGAGCTGTTAAGTGTTGCTCTGATACAAATTTCCTTCTTCCCGAGTATTCATCTGTTAAATAACCCTTGATTCCTTTTCTAACCTGCCATAATTTTTCTGTGACAAACAAGTAAATGACCAAATATGATTAAGTTCATCATTTTTCCACTCTTCACCATTCCACAAATATTACTTATATTTGAAGACTGATTTCTGTTCTCGTCTAAATCTGCAGGGACTTTGAACCACCAGTAAGTATGACGAGTTCATCTTGACTTAATAAGGGGCAAATGGAATAAAACAAGAAGTTGTTTGCTTTAAAAGCTTTTGGTCTTTCTTCCTGCACCCAGTTTAGGTACTTAATCATTACTGGCTGTGCAGATGGAAGTTATTACACGTAATCTGGTTTTGTTCCTGCCTGATAAACAGAGCAGCATCAGTAATGTGATTACTTTTCTCTACTAGCATGCTGTTCTACTTGAATATATCCCCTGCTTTTCTTTTTTGCCTGCTGTACAGTATTAGCATTATAAAGTAGTGTTTCTGCATAATAAGATGTCAAGTTGCTTTAGACCTTTGTTAACATTAATTGGTTTTGGGGTAGGACAAGAATTGTCCACTTATGGGCAAGAAAGGGTATTTGAATACTTGAAATCACTGCAGAAAGCTACCCCTCCCCAGTAGCTTTCCCGTGTTTCTTGTGGAGGAAGAGTAGTACAATGCCATAACTGAGCATGAATAGTAAATACACATGTGGAAACCCTTTCTTGATGCTGGATCTACTGACACCCTTTTTCTGTAGTCTTTGAGAAGTGACATGTAAAGGACTTTATCCAAATAGCTTTTCAATGGCTGCTGCTATCCTCACATGCAGGAGCTGTATTTGAAATTGTCAGTGGGATTTACTCCTATGTTTCTGAATTTCTTTTCTTTTTTTAAGTTCACCCTTGAGACGGCAGGCTTTTTTCCAGCCACATAACTGCTTTGTTCAGCTAAGGTGCAAGATATAGGAAATATATTTTGTAATAGCCTGAATACTTGCCATATTTTCTTCATAGAAAGTAAACTGAAATAGGTCATTTAGGACGAAAACAAAACCAAAGCAAAACCTTTGTTCTCCCATCCAGCATCCAAAAATATCTTTTGAACTATTTTGATAAATGGCAGAGTATACGATTATATCATGTGTACAACAACCAATGACTGTGCATCATTTTAAAACCGGTATTTTTCTTTCCTGTAAAAATGACTTTATGGTAAATTAAGGAAGTAAATTGCTCTACATTTTTCTGCAGCTTTCCTTTATCCCAGAGAAAACAGTTTTGTTCTTCCTTATGACAGAAGAACTGTCGAATATGGTGTGACATATTAATTGTAACATATCCATAATAATTTTAACATATTCATAATAGTATGTAAATAAAACTGCTGAATATGGTGTAACATCCTTAAAAAGAAGAGATTCAATTAAAGAGAATTACCTTTTGCTTAAAAAAGATAAAAGATGCAATGTATTCTGTCGTGTCAATGATTGCACACAGAGGCTGCTTAGTGGTTTGCGTCTTTGATGCTGAATCTTGTACTTGCTTACTGTATTAATATTTTGATTATCCTTTGAAAGGTAATCATTAATGTTTCAATTACCCTTTATTTCCTTATAAGATGGATACACTGGAGGAAAACTCTGTGAGGATCACAGGATTAAATGAAATTAAACATATTTCTTGACCTCTGTTATTTCTGTCTTATTGAATAACTCACAAACATTTGCATGTAATTTGAATTAGAGATGAATCCAAGCCACAGTATCCAACATCATAGGTTTTGGAAAACTTCAGCCAAGTTTTTGTTTCTTTCAGATCAACTCCTTTGCAGATTGCAGCTTTTGAGTGCAAGGACTGTCTGGGATAAGAGTAGATCTTCACAAGTGTTCAGCCCTATTTGTGCTCACAGTAAATTGCTAGATTTTCAAGGTTACTCAGCCTGTGTAGTTGCATGGAAAGTGCTCCATGGAGGAACCATTTGGAAATCTATCCGTTACTTTAGTGAGCATTGTTTAAGTGGGAGTTGAATTCTTTTAAAAGTCTGATTGCAACAGATACCGGATATTTTAAAATATGGGCCTTTCAAAAGAGCTCATCTGTCTTGTACCATGACCTCATCACATAATTTGAAAACATTGTTGATTTTGTTCTTGGTTTTTTGTTTTCTCCAAGCAATCACTAGTGTTAAAACATGGGCATTGGACAGAGAAGTGTTTCAAAATATCATGAGAGTGACAGCACAAACAAGACAAGAGCAATACAGAAACTTCCTTAGAAGGTAACTATGATGAGTTTCTATTTCTGATATTGTTTTGGGCTACTTACTAAGTTGCACAAGAATACTGTGCCTGTCTTGTAAACAGAGAGAAAAAGATGCTCTTCGTGCAATACAGCCTCAAAAGCCTGACTATTTACCTCTTACCTTTTTTTTTTTTTAGATTCATGAGAGAGTTTTTCCAATTGCAATTGCATTATGTTAGGAAACTTCAAGAGGTGCTTGAATGTTTTTAAGTAATAGAACAAATATATAGAAAAATACAGAACAAATATATATAGAAAAGTTACCTGTTTAGAAGTTAAAACAATGTAATGAATAAATAGAGTTAAATAAATCCTCCAACTAGTAGTTAATTTGCTGCTGGAGTATATTAAGGAATATTCTTTATCCCTTGGAGACTTGAATACGAGATCTGCATGTCTCTCAGCTTATGAACTAATTCTAATGTAAATTACCAGGAAATTTGCTGAGTAGAATAGTTCTCTCTCCTGCAGGGAACACTGGGCATTGTACCGTACTTCTCCTTAGGAAGATGCTGAAATTAGAGGTTCCAAACCATAATTAGCTGATTTTGTATTTTGTTTTTTCAACAAAGAATGACCATTCTGTTATGCCTTCAAATCAAGATGTAAAGCCTACCCATGCATAGAATGTCTTGGGTATTTTTACATCCATCTCTGATTTCCATACATACTTCTTTTCTGAGCCTGAGTAGTCAGAAAGTTCTATAATTTCCTAACTTTTACAAGTCTGAGTGATCAGGGTGGAAGGTTTTTTCATTCTTACCAGCAAGTTCACTACGTCATCACTGTAATTGGATTCTCTTTTAATAGTTGTCCAAGGAGTACTGAAGTTTTTACCTTTGTCTGATTTTGCAGTCTCTGCAGTGCATTTGAAAATATACCCTTGGATAACTATAATGACTTGGTTTTGCAATTACTGGACTCTGCATGACTGAATTTTGAAATCAGTCCCTATGCCTATTAGAGTCTTTTCCCCTGCTGAAATACAAAGTTGATTTACAAACTAACCAATGTTTGCCACTTTTCTAAGTTGTAAGCTGTGCAATTTTTGTTCGTCTAAAAAACAATGAGAATGCTTGAATCTTACAAATTAAGGTTTAGTTGTATATTGTGTTCACCACCAGTTTAACTAGCTATAAAATGTGATTGTACAAATTGTATAGATGAGATCATGAAAAAAGTGTTAATGACAACTTCGGGTTTGGGGGTTTTTTTGTTCTGCATTTCTCTTTTCTGGAAGTGTGTCCCTGCTGAAAAACTTACCTGAAGATAAATTAACCAAGATCATGGACTGCCTGGAGGTGGTAAGATACTGTTAAGTTCTTCTAAGTCATATTCAGTAAGCTTTCAAAATAACAAAGAAGAACAAATCATTAAAAATAAAAACCAACTGAGCTTTCCATAATATGAGAATGGGCTTGTAGTGATCAGAGTGGAATTCCAAGTTGGCAGCAATTAATAACTTAATATTATGTCACTAAATGTTATGGGTTTGGCATGGAAGCAGTCAAGCCAGAAGATAAGAGGATCTATAATCTAGCCTCTATTAAGATTAAGCACAAAGTTGGAGGAGGCAGATAGAGTTATGCATGGCCATAGCACAAGAGGATGAGGAAATCCTGGTGTTGACCATGTGAAATGGCAAATGGCCTTAGCACAGCAGTATCCTAAGCAGTGACCTTTTTTTTTTTTTGGTGGGATTCCTGGCAAGGGAGAACTTTTAGGAAACACTCTGATCACAAAGCTGGAAGTTAACACAGAAAAAATGCTTGATTGAAAGTTAAACTATCAGCTAATTCATTACCTGAATCGTAATGAATGGTAATGGTGGTCAGGGTTCCTTAGCAGACACAGAAAAACTGGTGTCTTGGTAGCTTGCAGCAGATGATTTAGGCATTCCCACTGAGATGTCCAGCCCAAAATTACTTTTTGAAATGGGTTTTTGATTTAGAAGTCTTTTAAGAGCTTTTGATTTTTTTTTTCCTTTGTTTTCCCTTGCTTCATAAGGAGGACACAAGTGTTGTGGGTTTTTTTCAACAAATAATGTGCTGCTGCATTAAGATTGGCCTCTCTCTTTCTATAGTGGAGTGGTTGCATATTATGGGATGCAATGTATGAAGGAGATAGGAAGTTAAACATTAATGGAAGATCCACAGGTATTAAGAACTCTGCATAGTAATCAGAACTGTCAAAAAGCTCATTAGAGAATATTGTCTCTCACTTCCCTCCCCAACAGGAGTACTATGACAAGGGAGATTATGTTATACGGGAAGGAGAAGAAGGGAATACCTTCTTCATAATAGCAAAAGGAAAGGTAAGAGTTAATGAACCTAACTTAGAAAGTAGGTTATGTACAAACATTTATATTTCAAAGGCTACCTTGAAGGGTGTGATCTTCAGTCAAATCTGTGCAGAGTGTTTTTCAGGACGCTGTTGAGTCCACAATACCATGATAAAAGCCTGGAGCAGCATTTCAGAGGTTCAGGGAGCCTAATTTTCCATTCACAATGAACCCGTCTTATACTGTTCTAATTATAATGCAATTAAAGTGTGTCCTGAAGCCTCTTGACACTGAGCAGAGATGTAAAGTCATTTTTTTTGTAAATGAGATTTGATCCTATATCTTGTAGATTGTTCAATATCTGATGGGAAAAACAGAGACCTGTGAAACATCTAAGAAGTAATGGAGTCCTAGGCCTAGTGGAGAATGGCCTTCTAGGTGTCTCAGAACCTGTTCCTGTCATTTTTTAGTCCCAGAGGAATCAGGCAGCAGCCTTTATCCATCAGCTGTTACATTGGAGGCCAACATGGGACTCTAAAGAATCAACTCAGGGGAATTTTCATCAATAAACTTCCAGGAGGGTTTCCAAAATGTTTCTGTGTCTGGAGATATTTTGGTTTGGTTTTTGCTAATGTGAGCATAGCAGAATGTGTGCTGCTGTGGAAGCAGAGTTTCACGAGGGGGAAATGTTAAGTAATTCTTCTAGAGAATAGCTGCTTAGCTGAAAGGAAAAAAAAAAAGATCTTATGATCCATGCTCACAGTGAGAACTGAAGTATTTTTCAGTTTTTCATTAAAATGTGACTTATTTTTGCTCTGTTTTACAAGGTATGAGGAGAAAATATTTGTGGGTGGGCAATAATGAATATATTCCTTCTTCTCAGCAAAAATCAGAGATGTGTCAGGGAATGTTTGGTTTAAATTTTTAAGAGGAAGGAGTAATTATATGTATTTGTAACTCTTTATGCAACATTACAGAGTTTAAGACATTTATGAAATGTACAGAAAAGAAAGGAGACCTTACCAAAATTTATTCCTGTACTTTCCAGGTGATAGTTACCCAAAGTACAGCAGATCACTCACAGCCTCAGCTGATTAAAAATCTACATAAAGGGGATTACTTTGGAGAAAAGGCTCTTATTAGGTTAGTTCACGTTGTCTGATTCATGATATGTAGTATTTCAATTGTCCTTATCACTGTGTATTCGATTCTACAATTCATGACTCTTTGGAATATAATAAGTGTTTTGATTGTAAAGTAGATCGAGGTAGTGACTGAATTTGCCTTAATGTTTTGTTTTTTTGCAGGGAGAACTTGAAGCTATACATTGTCATCTACCTTTAGTTTTCCCTGTAGAAGTCAAATGCTACCCCTCTCTGCATTGTGGCTTATTATTTATATTTCAGTAAAAGCTGTGATGAAAACTTTTGGCAGGCTCTATACGACTTTAAAATGGATGAGCTCCATCATGGCTGGACTGAGCTGTTGTTTCCATTGCCCATGATAGTAAGAAACAGGGAGAAGGAGTCACAAAGTACATATTTATTTGGGTGATTGAGTAGGGAATCTTTTGGTTTCTGGAATGTTGTATATCCAAGGATCATTTCAGAAATAAGTAGTAAATCCTGATATAGTGCTAACTACAGCTCACCCTAATTTCTTGGAAGGTTGCTAAAGGATGTTGTGATCCAAACCCTGTTGAAACTGGAAAAAATACTGTGCTGGATGACAATAATGACTAGTAAAATGCTATAATAGATAGAGGCTGCAAAGACCTTTGAGGAGTTTCAGCTAAAGCAGCTGGGACCCTCCATGAGTACAGTGTGAGGTACAGTGTGAATCTTCACTGTTTTGAGGATTTTGATATGTTTTATATGTTTCTGAAAAAGTACATTTCAATTCTTAGTGACGACGTCAGATCAGCAAACGTTATAGCAGATGAATACAACGTGGAGTGCCTCGTTATAGACAGAGAGTAAGTACTCAGTAGTTCAATAAAAGACTTTCATCCTCTTTTAGTGGGTTAACCTACTTTCAGTAGGTTCATGTGACTTCACTATAGGCAAAATCACAGTGTTTTCTTAAGGGAACACTGAACGAGTGTTTATGTTTTTGAAGTACTAAGAAAGAGAAGCTGACAGCAGGTGCTGGAGCACAGAAGCTTAAGAGTAGCTCAAAGTTATTCTTTTCTCTCTCCCCTTTGTAGGGGTGATTTTTATCCTGGGTCAGAGATTCCTGAGGGCTGGTCTTGTCAGTTAAGACCAGTGCAGAGAAGGTGTTCAGTAATTCTGCCCTCTCTGCATCCTCTGTTACCAGGGTCCCCCCTCCATTTAGTTGCAGGTTGTCTTTTGTTTTCCTTTTGTTACTGATGTAGTTGAAGAGGCCCTTCCTGTTGTCCTTGACATCCTTGGCCAGATTTAATTCCAGGTGGGAATTGGCCTTCCTTGTGTTGTTTCTACTCACTCTTACAACCTTTCTATATTCATTCCAAGTGGCCCATCTCCTGGGTGCTTCCATCTCTTGTGTGTTTCTGGCTTGTGCTTGAGTAATGACAGGAGTTCTTTATTTACCCATGCAGGTCTCTTGCCCCCTTTGCCCGATTCCTTGCTCGTTTCTTGAGCCTGGAGGAAGTAATCCTTGAATATCAACCAACTCTCTTGGACTCCTCTTCCTGCAGGGCCTGTTCCTGGGATTTTTCCAAGCAGGTCCCTGGAGAGGCTAAAGTTGGCTCTCCTGAAGCACTGGAATAGGTTTCCTAGCGAGGTGCTCAGTGCATTTAGACAATGCCCTTAATAACATACTTCAGTTTGGTCCACCCTGAGATGGTCAGGCAGGTGGTTGTTCTAAGTCCCTTCCAACAGAAATAGCCTTTGCTTCCCACGGTGCTGTTACTCACCTGTGAAGCAGGAGAGGTGACCTCAATCCCTTTGGCACTGTGTACCCATGGTTTTATCCATTGGGGCAGAAGGACTGACTGCCTGGACTCATGCCAAGCTGGTTCCCAGGGTGGGGATGGTGGAACCACACCTAATAACCACAGTGCATGTGGGACGCAAAGAACACCCAGCCTGCTCCAAAGTCTTTAAACCTGAGGAGATCAGGCACTCTGTCCCCCTGCCCTCTGGCAAGAGTTCACTACTTTCATGGGTTACTACCTCTTCAAAGCTCTTAAAATCCTGTCAAAGTGATAATGTCCAGCTTTGTCTGGATAATGACCTGAATGTTCAGCATTTTATAATGTTTCATTCATGTTTTTAGGACGTTTAATCAAACTGTTGGAACTTATGAGGAGCTCCAAACCTACCTTGAAGGTTATGTGGCTGATCTGGCCCAGGCTGATGAAAAGCGACATGCAAAGTAAGTCAGATGATTTGGTATGTTCATCTTTAGTAGGTAATCATAAAAAAGAGTGATAGATATGTGAGTGAAATCATGCGTGGTAGTTGATGGAGATGGACCCCTAGGAATGACAGCAGTCACTGTAGTAAAACACTCTGGATATGCTTATGGAGTCCAAGAAACTTTTTCTGAAGCAAAAATGACATAGAATACTGACATAGAATGTCAGTGTTTTGACTTTCAAACAAGAATTCTCTCTATCCCTAGAAAACCGAGCATAGAACAGAAGTGACACTGTGCTCAAATAAATTTTGCATTCTCATGGGAAGTTCTTTGACTGGTAAAAACCCTGCTCTAACTCCTGACTGAGTTAATGAAACTGTATTACCGTGCAAAAGACCAATTGTCATTTCAAAAAGAAACAGGCATACATAAAAGAGACAGTTTATTTTTAATGTTTCAGTGTAGCACTGATGGTATTGATGTTTGCTTTTAGCTGTGGGCCACATTTTTAGTTTATGTGCCTCTGATTTCAACCTGAGCACTACCGGAAATATTAGTAGAGTATGGTTTTCTTCTGTTTAGAAGTACAGCTGCATTCTTATTTCTAATCATTCTACTGGAACTGGTACACAGTCCTTCAAACATTGGTTCTCCAACTTGGAGCACCCAAAGGTTTGCAGCTGACCAAATTAAAGCAGGATTCTCACCATGAATCATCTCTTGATAAAAATACTGTTGATTGTACTCAGTGAACTTCAGCAGCATTTTGCTTCTAATTTACTTCCGTAGGATGTCCAGAAAGGAAGTGCTTCTGCATAAAATAAAACCAAGATCCTCTTAGGAAATAAGAAGGCTTTCCTTTTGTTCTTTTCCTTTCCTTCTCTTCCTTTCTTTGCCCTTTTTCTTTTCTTGTACTTTTCCTTTTCTTGTCCTTTTGCTTTCCTTTTCCTTTTCTTTCCTCTGCATAGGAGCATTAAAAGTAATGGCAAGGAAGAGCACTAACCTACGTTAATTTTCTTAATGCAGAGGAAGATCCTTCTGTGGACAGCTGACCAAAGAGGTGTCTTTGGAGATGATAGAACTGAAGGAGAAAGTAGCCCAGTTCCCTCCTTCCCCATTCAAGAATTTAGAAGTTGTTACAACTCTGGGTGTTGGTGGGTTCGGAAGGGTTGAGCTTGTAAGACATTATTTTAAACATATTCAAATAGTTCTCTGTCTCAGATGATTGATTTAGCCACTGAATAATGTGAAGGATTTTAATATTCTACATGCTTGTGCCTCTCAGGCAGAATAAGTCTGTATAAAGCAATGCATAGTTAAACAATATTTCAGGACTTGATGTGCCAAGAAGCAAATCCATCTCCTGTTGTTAAAAGTATCTTCCTGGTCACTAAACACAGTCATCAGTCTGTGCATGTGGAGTTTTCAGATGTGCCTTCCTGCATTGTGTTCCCTGCATTGCAGGCCTTTTCCCAAGACTCTGCTTGGACCTAAAGTAATCTCCACAGCATCACATAGTTTGTGTTGTTGGAATTGCTTCAGGATGCCCCACAACAGCTATAACCGGTGTGAACTATCTCTGAGCTGTGTTGGCTGTGAAATTTCCAACAATTTTTAATGGCTCTTTTGAGTCATATTCAATAGCATGTACAGCTGTGTTTCTGGGATGCCAAGAGCTTCGTGAGCCTAAAGTCTTAAATTCTGGTCTCCCCTGGCTGAGTAGCGAACATCTGAGAAAAAACTGAGAGCACTTTGTGCAGGCTGCTGAAGGTGATGGTAAATTACAGGAGACTTTATGGTTTTAGTGAAGTCAATAATCCTTCACAGTGGTTAAACCATCAATTATTTTATTCTGATTCATGCTTCACAAAAAAAAAAAAAAAAAAAAAAAAAAAAAAAAAAAAAAAAAAAAAACTCTTCAGCATCACCTAAATAATAAGCTAAAAATTGGATTCTCATCCAGCTGTAGAACACAGATAACTGCTTCCTTGGTTTCTGAGAAGCCCTGCTTTAGCTTCCCTCTTTTTATTGCATATTGAATAATATTTCAGCATAACGCATAATAATTTGTAAACATTCTTCCTAAACTGCCTCTGCTTTTTGTTCTTTTGTATTATGCTGGTGGTTAGAAATCTTAAATTGAAATTAGGACCCACTGTGGTATAAACTCATTGTAGTATGTAGTACCTATCCAAACTGCTGCTATTTCCCAGTGGGGACTGCAAAACTAAAAAGACCTGATGCTTGACTTAAAATCATACATAACAGTTCTACAAAATATCTGGAATTTGTCCCTTGTTACAGCCAGCGATTTTAGTCCTGTGCTGTGTTGAAAAAGATGGATATCAGTATACCTATTGAGAACCGACTAGTAAAATATCCTCTCTTTGCCTCATATGTATTCCTCATTCTTATTCCCAGGTTAAAGTGAAAAATGAGAACATGGCTTTTGCTATGAAGTGTATAAAGAAGAAACACGTAGTGGACACCAAACAACAAGAGCATATCTATTCTGAAAAGAAAATCCTCGAGCAGATATGTTCTCCATTCATTGTAAAGTAAGTTGACCGTAAGGGTTTCCTTGAATGTTGACCCCCAGCTGACCCACTGAACAGCATTATAAGAAATTAGGTTTGGCATGTATGAGTTCTGGGGAAAAGACACTGCAAGTCTTGCATTTTATTTTGCTTTTCCTGAATTGCTGCCATTTGCCTCCACAGGCTATATCGCACATTCAAGGATAATAAGTATGTATACATGCTTCTGGAGGCTTGCCTTGGAGGGGAATTGTGGAGCTTGCTGAGAGACAGGTAACAGCAAACAAAGCGCAATCTGTCCTTTAAAATCACCAGTCAGCTCCACATGTCTACTGAGTAGGTTCTCTATTCAAGGCCTATCCAATGAAAAGATTTTTGTTTCAGTTTGGTTAATATTCTGGGTGTTATATGTTATCTGGGTAATAAGTGAGGCATTTTTAGAACTTAACTGTCTGTAAGGATTTCGATTGCTTTTGTTCCAGAGGCAGCTTTGATGAATTCACCACCAAGTTCTGTGTTGGGTGTGTGACAGAGGCTTTTGACTATCTACATCACATAGGAATAATCTACAGAGACCTGAAGCCAGAAAACTTAATTTTGGATGCTGAAGGATATATAAAACTGGTAAGATGTAATCCACTGTAATGCTATCCTTTTGTCTCCTGTTTCTTTGCAAGAGGAATATAAAGAGACAGCACGTAATTATAGAACCAGGATCCCAGAGTTTAATAACTCTTGCACTTCAGTAGAATAGAGGACTGGCTTCTCATTGCACAATAAGAAACAAAGGCATTGAAAGCCACAGACAAACTGGGGATTTGTAGTCTCTGGGAGCTCTTGCCACAGCATAAATAGCAAAAAAAAAAAAAAAATAATCTCCCAGCAGCTAGTTTTAATGTAAAGACAGGAACTACATTTCCCAGATGCAGAATTACCTCCCTGTCCAGCCTCAGGCAATCTTAGATTCCACATTCATTCATTCAATTTACAGTCAGAGGTTCCCTCTCTTTGTAGAGAGGGAACACAGTAAAGAACTGCCATACTTGACTGTGACTGTAAAAAGTGCAACGAGAATACTCCTCAAAGGACTTGAAATATCCTCCCTGAGGACAATGAACAACCCAATGTGTTCCAGGGGCAGTAAATCTCATGTCCTCAAGGAAATCATGGGTTGTTGTCTCCAAAAGGAAAATAATTTAGAAAATTACTTGTGATAATAAATGGATCTGTTTGATAACATTCAGTAATCCAGTGGAATTACTTCTCTCTCCTTCACAGCTACACTGTGTAGTTGTTTTAGATCTAAACTAGCAACTCTGAGATCTTTGCAGGAGGTGAGGAAGCAATTAAGACTTTAAGACTTCCCAGTGCGAAACACCTCTGCATTATGCAGCATATGTTGGTTTTGATCAGGTTGATTTTGGATTTGCAAAGAAGATTGGATCAGGGCAGAAAACCTGGACATTTTGTGGAACCCCTGAGTATGTTGCTCCTGAAATCATTCTGAGTAAAGGCCATGACTTCAGTGTGGATTTTTGGTCTCTTGGGATTCTTGTGTATGAACTTCTTACTGGCAGGTAGGTGCCTCCTACTCCAAGTTCTTACCTTTTTTGTTTGTTTTTAGAGACCTTTTTAAAGTTACTTTTAAAATAGACATTTTGGGAGGGGGGTCAGTCAGTAAAGAGATTTGCAAAATGATACTTGTTTTTGCCTCTTAAGCGTGTCCTACCTTCCATCATTTCAGAAATGCCACAGGCAAAGTGTAGTACATATACTCAATTCCGGCTTATCTATCCAAGGAAAGGGCCAGGCACGGCCTATAATTAGCTGGTGTAGAGCTCCTTTAATTGATGGTGGTGATAATGATGTTTCCTGTGAGGAACAACTGACAAAAGACTGTTGTTTTCCTCCTTAGTAGGTGATGGGGAGCAGTGGGGTGGGTGAACTGTAAGCAGGGCTCATCCTTTGCCTCCATACACATTCCCCCAACAATTCTTTGTGAATGCTCACTAGTAACACAACGTGGAAGCTTCTCTGAGTTAGACCAGAGGCAGAGCTGGCTTACAGGGACGCATGTGGTCATGCATTTTCCCTGGTACCTACAGGAAGCTTCTCATCCTCAAACCTTTCTAGTATCTTAAACAGGCTGAAAGGGTGAGGGTTGTAAAACTAGAAAGGTGTGCTTTTTTTCTATATTCTCAAATATTTGGTTTGATAAGTAATGGCCACATCTCTCTTGCCAGACATTCCATTTATCAATGTCGCTTTCTTTTTCTAGTCCACCATTCTCTGGGGCTGATCAAATGGTGACATATAATTTGATTCTCAAAGGCATTGAAAAGCTGGATTTTCCTAAAACAATAACAAGGCGGCCTGAGGATTTGATCCGCAGACTCTGCAGGTAGGAGGGGCAGTTTGTGGCAAAGCCCGGGTGTGGATAGATTGAGCTCTTTTAGAATTCAAACTAGAGTGTTGAATTCCTGAGAACTTGATTTAGAATTGTTATGCATAGCATGGTCCATTCTGATTATATTCAGTATGCATTGTGTGCCTCTGAATATGTATCACACCTCTTAGTCTGCAGAGGCAGCATCTACAGATGTTGGCTCTGGGCTCTCACTGTAGCTGCAACTTCTTTCTGAAACACATCTTAGGGAAAACTTATGAAGCGTGGGCTGAGGAAAGAGCTAAGGAATTTGATTTTGCTATCAAGCACATTGGTTAAAAAAAAAAGAAGTCTAAACAAAGTCTAAACTTAGTCACATAGTTTCTACAGAAAACATAGGGCACTTTAAGACTGACTAAAGCCCATTTGAAAATGCAAAAGGCAGTATTTCTAAGGGGCCAGAATAACTCAGAAGAATTAGTGTACAGTGGCATGCACAGCTGGTGACACTGCTGACTTTGAACTCCCAGTTCCTGCAGGATTTCATCCATGGCACTAGGAACAGTGTACAACATGCTTGTGTACCAGCATTTGAAAGGAGCTTTGTAAATTTTGATTTGGTTCCTTTTGTAATTCATAACCAGGCCTGCTGTTCAAGGGGAAAAAAAGATGTGCAACCAAAATTCAGCCAGTTGATTTCACTCTGCTGCTTCTCACAGCCGAGTGACACTGTTTTGGCTCCCTGGAAGGTTTTTCCATCCTTAAAAGAAAGGAGCAGTGAGCAAAACCTCACTGTGCCTCCTTATGAGGCCACACATTTTATGCAAGCTCCATCCTTGTGTAACTGTTAAAAGCAAGCAGTTAGGACCTAGAAATGCTCTTTAAATAAACAGGAATATTTTATAATTTCTTATCCTTTTTTTTTTCTCTTTCTTTTGAGGCAAAACCCTACTGAAAGATTAGGCAATTTGAGGAATGGAATTATTGACATCAAGAAGCACAGGTAAACAGAAGAATCTGCCAATAAGAAAATTTGGGGTTTAATTTGAAATATTTTTAGTATTTTAGAACCCAGTCTGGTAAACCCATAAAGAGAAATTTCTGTTGCTATTGAGTACATTTGCAGCTATACCAAGAGATCATATGAGCATAAATCTTCAACATGTTTGTCTAGAAATGTCTTATTTTATTCTGGTTTTGTTGTAGGTTTTTGATGTAGGAGTTTAATTTAGTTCTCAGGGAAATTGATGCCAGTTCAGCATCTGCCTTTTAGATCTTCTGACCCTTAAACAGTTGCTTTTTAAAAATGAGTAGTTAAGAGCTCCAAAGCAATACTAGTTTTTTGTCCTCTTGCTAATGAAGAAAGTCCTCTGTAGATTAAACATTTTCTACTTTCTCTTTTTATCTGAGTAGTTTCTAAGCCATGCACTTTGTGCATGTTCTTTGACTTTTCGGCTTCTCTCCCTCTTCTCATGCTGTAAAGAGGGTAGAATTCCAAAGAGACACATAAGTCTTTGCACAGCTGTACTTCTTCATGTATTAACCTGCCTGTCACTGCATTCCCTCTGTACAGAAGTACCCGTGTTTCTGGTGGTCCTGAAGCTCCCCCTGCCTTGAATGGCAATGACAGTGATCGAGTTTCCTCTTTCTAATAATTGTGCTGTTGTTGTCATTAAAAAAATTTCTTATAGCCCTTGTTCACATGTTTTTCAGCTGTTCATAGTATAATGACAGAAAACAACTTGTCTTTCTCTTTCGGTCTCTCCCTGTCTGTCTTTCATTTCTTTTTAATCAGGTGGTTGAGTGGTTTTAACTGGGATAGTCTGAAAGTGAGGAAATTAACGTCACCTTTAAAAAGAGAGGTACTGGCTTTGGCTTTCAATATCATAATGCTTTACTAACACAGCTTGGCTTCAAAGAAAAACTGATGGCAATAGCAAAATTTCCCGTAGAAGCATTTGAATTATTATAATTTGACATCTTTAGTGAAAATTGCATGAAAGAGAGACAGCAAGCAATACATAAATTCAGTAAAATAATGGAAATGTTATTCTGCCTGTGTACTTTGCATTAGATTTTCACCATTACTAGAATAAATGGTGTTAGGTCAGAAACTAATACTGAAAAAAAACATCTTTTCCTTGGTAATGGGCACATTATTAAGATGCATTGTTCATATTACTGTGCAGAGTACAAATTCCTGTGTTCTCTTACTATTGAGTTACAACACACCCTTGAGTAAGCTCCCTGTTTTAAATGGCCTATTTCTCTTTGCCCTAAAATGAGAAAAGATTGAGGGTAAAGAATTTGAAACTCACTTTGACCTCAGTTTGAAACAAAAAAAAATAATTCAGAAGTCTGCTTTGAGTAGCTACGCTATGAATGTAGATTTGATCTTAAAGAAAATGAAATCAAAATTGTGTGCAGTATGGCCCAGCTTTCTTACTGACTTTGTAGGGCTTTGAAATCTTGGAATTATTTGGGAAGTACCTTTGTATAGGAAGGCTAATGCCATTGCTCTGTTGTACAGTTTAATTACTGGAGGTTTATGTTTTAAAGAATGAGGAATTCCCTCCATTGAAACGAGTCACCTGTATCATACTGGCCTTTTATCTCCACACTGGTAGCAATAAAAATGATGCATGCTCAGTGGAGAACATTTTCAAAAGTTACTTTCTGAAACAACCATTTGTTTGTGTTTTTAATGTCCTAGCTGTCTGGGCCGACTGATTACAGCTACTTTGACAGCTATCCACCTGAAGAGGGAACCCCTCCAGATGAATTTTCAGGCTGGGACAAGGATTTCTGATAATTGTTTCTTCTGGGACATTTATACAGACTCATAGGCTTCAGTTCTAAACCTGCTATCTTGTTTCTTGCTACAAACTACAGTTCTTTTTGAAGTATAGAAGACCATACAGCAACCAGACATTGTTTGGACAATGCACCAAAATCTGTCTCCATACACTCAGTCAACAGATGTGGCAAAACCCTGAATGTGTTTTGATACACAGTGTCTCTACAAATATTTTCAGATACTATGGGTCGGATTTAGGGTTTTGCCGTTAGAAATGTCAGTAGCTAATACTTTGATATTAACAAGGTTACCATATATCTTTGTTTTGGATGGAGAGGATTGGAAGAAAATAACTCTGTGGCATTTGTCAGCTGACAAATATGGCACTTATTTTTCATTTTATCTAAAGTCTGCTGCATTTCACTTTTCCCCAATAACGCCCAGTATTGCATTAATCCAGAAATGTGTATAAAAGAGACTGTTACTGAAAGGTTAATTTGATCTGATGCTGCAGCTAAGACGTATCACTGTGGAAGCTGCCTCCCTGTCAGTTGAGTTTTGCAACAGGTTGAATATATGACACAGGTCAAATGAAAATCCAGTAGGAAACAAAGTATATACATAACAGAAGTTACCTGGAGAAGCAGACTGTGGTGTGCATTTCCCTTACTGCTTCCAAGAACCATGTCTATTTCTTAAAATGTTTTGCTTTTATGTAGTGAGAAGATAAAATAGATGGCCAAAAATCATTTACCTTGCAGGGGAAAAATGCATTGGATGTTGTGCATTCATGGTTTATATAGCAAAATTCTTTTCTCTCTGTTAAGAACTACATCTGCTGTTGAAACAGGGATGTTCCCGCTTGTCCTGCTGGGCTTATGGGATTGATGCATCTGCAGCCCCAGTTAGGATTTGTTTCAGCTCCCACAGAGACGAAGTCCAATCTGAATTTGAACACTGAAGTTCCCACAGCTCACTGCATTTCACGTGCTGGGTGGAAAACCTCCCAGGATACTTGTACTATGTGCTCAGGGTTTAGTTACTGCTGGACAGTCTTCCTAGCTGCTGCTGGTCATGACTTTGCCATCGGGTGAGGGGTTGGACTGCCACAGAGGCAGTTCCATGGTTTGTTACATGGTTATAATTATTTTTTACTGCTGAGTGGCCATCACTTTGCCAGCAGATCAATTTAAATATTTTGTATAACCTTCAGCCTGAATAAGGCAGTAGAACATTTTCCATTGAATTTAATGAAGGTTAGATTGAGCCCTTGAAAGAAGGCACTACGTTTTTGGCTGGTTTTGTTTCCCTGCTTGTTTGCAAATTATTATGGAAACCTGCAGCCAGCAAAGCCTGTGCAAAATGGTGGTAAGCACACATAGTCAGAGAGGATGGAGCAGAGACTGTAAGCTGGGACTGTAGCTGCTTGCAACTAGCTCTGTTTAGCAAAACCAAGGACCAGATTTTCTTTTCAGGATTTAGACAAGCACTGAAAGTTAGGTATTTATGTTTCTCTGTGCATTTTTCTTTCTCCCATAAGTATTTTTTATTACAGCCAAAATAATATTGCACCAAGTTTTATAAAAAGCTTTTGAACATATTTTTCCATTGTACTTAAAGGTAGTTTCCTTTTATATATATATATACATATATATATATGGGGGGTTTTAAGTGAAGAAATAGCTGTATGATAAGTATAGTGCAGTTAGCATTAACTCTGTGCAGTTGTAAGACATATTTTCTTTATAATTTTTCTTGTTTATTTGTGTGCAAATAAAGGAAGCTTACAGTGCAATGGGCTTACAATATTTTAGAAGCGCATTCCATACAGCAGTCCAGATTCATAGCCCTGATTTATACTTCTTGTCTACGTGATTCAGAAGAGACTGAGGCAGAAAAGATTGTCCTGGAGGGGCATCAGAGCCCCTGATGTCATTTCTTGCAGCATGTCCCCCACTCAGATTATGTTTTCCCTAGTGGATGCTGAGAAAATGAATGCATCAGAAGCTACAATAAATGAGGTCACAGATCATTTCTTGCTTATGTAGAGTACCCATGTACATTTGATTCATTTTATTTCTGGCACATATGCAGTTGACCGAGCTGAAGTTTTCCAGAAACAGGCAGAAGCTGATACAGTAGAAGCTAAACATTACTTGAACTAACGCCAAATGTCTTTGGCAGACAAATGTACTTCAGACTTCAACACGGCACCAGTGGAGTTATGCTGATGTGAAACAAGTGGATAAATAAGTGATTCAGGCTCAAGCAGCTTCACAGTGCAGGAGATCATGGGAAAATTGAATGGACAGTTACGATGATCATCTTATTATGCTTATTGTTGCCTTTTCTAATTTAATGTCATTGAATAACAGATTTTGACATTCAGGTTTTGATCATGCTGTGGATATGTTAGTCACTGTCTGAGTTCTGTCCTTGGTGTTCTTATCTGTGCTTTGCCTTCCTGTCTTGTCAGCTTTGCTTTTGTTGTGTGGCTCCCTGAGAAACCCAGCTGTAGCTATGCTTTTTAACCTGTACTTCTGCCACAAGAGAACATGCCTCAGGAGGCAGGAAGGATGATGTTTCTTCCTGACAGCGGGTAGAGATGAGGAGCAGCTAGCCTGGGTTGGGTAGACCAAAGTGCCTTCCCCCAGTTACCACATCAGAGTGGAGATGCAGGTGAACACTTCAGAGAGACTTGTAGGTAGGAGCAGAAGCACAGTGAGAGAGAAAAGTCCCAGGCATATGATAATTCTAGCCAGTTTTTACTGCAAATGATTAATTTTCACCATGTCCTCACAGCTGCTTCTTCAGGCTTTGAGAAGGGTGAGATTGGCCACCCCAGTGGCTGAATGCATCACCTCTTAATAGAAAGGGGAAGAAGTAACCTCAGTGCCACAAACATTTGCATTTGATATAAAAGGGGCTGTGGAGAGGATGTTAGAGAGCATAAGCCTGTAAGATTTTTGCATTTAATGAGAAGAAATAGCTGTCCTGATATTTAAGGAGTCTCTGTGATTTTAGGCAGGACTTAACATGTCTTACTTGCAATGAAAAGCGTCTGAGATCCCTTTCTCTTCCCACTACTCAACAAGCTACCTCTGAACAGACATGGTTTTCCCCTGATGTGGGCCCCAGGGACCTTGTGATGTAGCAGCAGGAAGAATTTTTATCTTTATTTGACAAAGTCCTGGGTGATTTAAGTCCCCTGATGATTTTAAAGCCCCTCCAGCAAGCTGTGTGTAGCTTTGGGTTCTGACAGCTTTGACAGTTTGACAATCTGGCTTCCTCCAGATTGCGTAGGAAGTAAGGGAAACAAGAGACCATTAAAGCCAGCTTTCCCAACTGTAGCTTAGCACACCGTCTTAAATTTGTCCTGCCTTCCTACTTTTTGCAATGCAGCACAAGACTGGTGCTCTTTATCTCTTAAATTCCTTGTGCCTGAATGTTGTAGCAACAGTTAAATGGGTAATTCCTCCCAAAGGTGGAAAGCAAGGAGGAGGTTGCTCAGAGAGCAGATGTGAAGATGTGAAATTAAATGCATCCATAATCAGGCAGAGCTCCAACCTGTCTTCCTCAAACCTTTATGTTCCTGTGGCTTTGGGAACCTGGGACACCTCCAGGCGAGAGGGCAGGGTGTTACTTTGAGACCCAACACAGATTTATTCAGGAGGCTGGGCCAGCAGGGAATGATCGAGCAGTCTTTTTCCCTTGTGAGTCAGCCTCTGCTCTTGTCACTGTCTTGTAATCAAAGGCAATTGTGTGCAAGATGAGGGACAGGGATTTACAAGTTCAAAGAAAACTGAGTTGCACACCAGGCACAGAAAAGGTGGGTAATTATTTTCTCACAAATCCACAATCTATTGTTTGCCACACAAATCTTGCCCAGCGGTCTGTCTTGGGGAGAGCAGCAAGACAGCAGCAAGAGTTACATCAGTGGTCAGGTGCATCCTTTAGCAGAACTCCCAAATGTGAGCTCACTGCGACTCCTGATATTCTGTGGCTCATCTCTGGTTGACAGGACTTGGGACCAAAGTACTCAAATAAGGTAAGCTCCTCATTCACAGAAATCAGAGGCACACTGTGGCTGACCCACACCAGCCAGCATTTCATTGATGTATGGCAGATGAGAAGTGGCCCTTCTCTTTTTTAGGTCATCTGACGTGCTTGCAGAGCCAAAATCTGTTGCCTGTACCAAGACACAGACCAGCAACGGTAAAAGACAGAATGAACATTCCAATTAAATTATGGGGCTAACAGCAGGAGACACTGCTGCTGAACAGTCTAGCTAGTCACTAGGGACATCCCCAGGTGGATTGTTTTCCATGCTGCCTTACTAAGACAAAAACATTTCAGAAAAAGAAAGCTGAAACCCACCCTAATGGGACTCAGAAGAGCACCCAGAAATGAAGTACAGGTACGCTGCTGTGGTACCTGACTGCCGAGAGCCTGCAGTAGAGATGTTTCTGATCAGCTTCCCTGAAGGAGAGGAGGAGCAACAGAAACTTGCCAGACCTTATCTTCAACTCTGTCCCTTGCAGTGCCTCATCCCGCTGGGAGCAAAGCAGAGGGGAGCCGTGTTCTAGTTCCTTCAGCTTGTGCATTGTTTGGCACACAGGGGGATTGTACTTGGGCACCAGAAGCAGATATTTTCCTGAGGACTGACCGCCCTTCTCAGTCTTGTGGGCAGACTCATGATCCCCCAGGCCTCCCATGGACAGTTAGAAAGCTGCAGGGTACTTTCTCCTCTGCACGGTATTAGGAAGATACGGTGTGGTGCTGATGAAATGAAGTACCATGAGAAAGTCAAAAATCCACTAAATTCCTGAAGCACAGTACAGAACAAGTAAAAGAACTTAGGAAAAAAGAGGGACCAAACCTAGAGGAACCAAGAGCTATGACCAGAGAAGTGAGGAACAGGAGGACACTATAAATCAAACTACAAAGCCAAAGAACAACTCTGCTCAAACTTTGGGCTTATTGACATCGCAAAATACCCACAGGCTAAGATTAGCCTGCAGGCTAAGCTTTTCCCTTACTCTCATTAGCCCCTTCCTCACAGAAGGAAGGTACAGTATAGTAAAGTAAGTGTGTACTGTACCTTTAAAAAGAGGCAAATCAATGGTAAGACAATTACTGTGGTTTTTTACTAGAGGTTGTTACATATACAGGACATGTTGATTTCTACTGATTTGAAGTGTATAAAAATGGGCACCTGGCATACTGAAGGTGTGCTAGCTTTGTGGATTTATCACCTAGCACCCATCTCTGCACAGATACGAAATAAAATCAAACATCTTGACTGTGTGTGGATTGGCTCTTGCACACTGGGTGAAAGAACCTCACTTTAGTGACATCAGTGCTATTCTAAGAAAGAAACCTGCTGTAATCCTAACAGAAGGCAACATGGGGAGCTGTTTAGAGCCCCTCGAGGACCCACTTTTCAACTGAGGCCCAGAGGTGTGTACCTCAAAGCATCAAGAATACTGTAAAGTAAATTAAGTGATAGTGATAGATAGACACCTTGAACAAAGAAATGGGATGTATTGGCACAAAACTGAGGTTGTCTTGTCAAGGTCTATGAAATCTTTTTTTGTAACAAGCTCTCTATAAATTGAAGATTAGATTTATTTAGGTTTATTGTTTGAGCTGGTGTGTTTTTTAACAGTAGGCATTGTCACACTGAATTTTATAAATTCTATGTATTTATTCATGCAGCTGTTATAAGACAACTGTTGGAAACTACTGCATATGTTTTTGCTTGCAGGGCCTGATGTCTACCAAAAATCCAAGCCTGCTTCCAGCTTAGCAGGTGGCATTCCTGACATCTCCTAATGACACCAGGAGTGAACAATGGATTAAAAAGTGAATCCTATTATACAGTCAGTCTGTGCACGTCACTACTTCTGACTGTCCTTAAAGTCAAGACAGGAGTCACAACAGCTCCACACCAGAGAGACAGGCTCTTTTTCATTAACAAGACCCAACAGTGAAAAGCTTTTTGTTTTCTGTCTGTCTTTCCAGCCAGGAGAAAAGCACAGGTTTTGTCTTTCAGTTTTTAAGTGTATCTGATTTGCAAATAGAGTGTCTGACTTTTCTCCTGCCCATTTACCTTAGGGAAGGCTTGCAGATTTGGGTCCAGCTGGCCATAATAATACATTAATAACTTAAGGGTTTTCAAGTTTCTCCGGCCTAAAAACTACCAGAATGCTGCTGTTTGCATACAGTATAGGTACAGTACAAAATCCCCAAACCAAATCAAACTAAAACCAAACCAAACAAACAAATCCCCTACCATCCAATATACCCTACATTCTCACCATCTCTTGCCTGAATGCTTCTAAAGCTCTCATTACAAAAAACTCTTAATGTTACTAGAGCTCAAAGAGGCAGGAATTTGGCCTGTACTGGTATTCACAGGCTGATGGTGGCTGTGACTATCTGTTTTCACTGCAAAGTATTTGTTTTCCCCTGTTTGCATGGGCATTTCATACCACAACAAAGGAAAGAAAGGCATTTTGAAAAGGAAGATAATGTAGTTCCAACAAGAATTGGCCTAGTGAGAAACATAAAACCTAAAATTACTTGAAATTCAGCCAATAAAAGAGAGTTTGAAGTGATTTCTGACTGTATAGCTTTTCTATACAGTCTTATATACAGTTTCTTACCATCTTCTACACAGTTTTTTCTATTTCTTTTTCATTAGAGGGGCCAACCAATTTAGGTTGAGGTTTTTGAATTACCCATGTTCTTTCAGCAATGCTTTGATTAAAAGTGCTTTCAAGAGCACGCTGAAAATCTTGTGGTTGAGGCTTTTGTCTTTCTAGTTTATATTTATTCTGGCTTGTATCTTTTCTCCAGATCAAGTATGTTGCAGACCAACAAACCTCTACACAAAGCACTAAAGCCAAGTAGATCTATATCAACTGGAGACCCATTCAGCAGTTTTTCTAGCTGGCAGTGGAAAAGAACTGATGCACAGATTCAGCCATGGTTTCAGAGCACACTGGCCAGAACTGTCGGTGTTCGGCTCTGACTCCTGTATCATCTGACTTTCTTCCTAGCTTTCTTCTTAGAATCACAAGGGAGGGAAAACCAGCCACTGTTGTGGTTACCACAGGCAAAACCCAAACAAACAAGCAAACAAAACAAAACCAAAATAAAACAAAACAAAAAACCAAACCAAAACAAAACAAAAACACCAAAAAACAAAACAAAACAAAACAAAACAAACAAACAAACAAAGAAAAGAAAAGGCTCTCAGAATTTTTATTGAAGCAGAGCTTGCTGTGAGGCCTGGCCTGCGCAGGACAAGGGCTGCAGTGTCATTCCAGAAACATCCCACAAAAATGAGACAGCTGTCACAGAAATCACAAGCTGAACATCTTTTGACTCAAATACATAGAAATAAATTAGAGGGGTTAAGTCAATGAGGGAGAGTAGTGCTGGAATGTAACTGGATATACTGTGAACTATGTATATATTTATTTCACTCTTAATGGATTCAGGGCCTGGGGTTTCTTTTAGCTTTGTCAAAGGGCATAAAGGTTACTTTTTTGAGTGACTCAAACTGAACAATTATGTTTTGAGATAATTTTGCAAGATTAATGGAAAACAAACTTGGTATAGATCACATGAACACTCATCAAAATCAAAGGCCAAAAAACACAGCCCAGACAACAAACCACTAATAATACAGCCTCATCATGGAATCTGGTATTTCTGGATGAAACTCTCAGAGGACTGAGCCATGGAAAGAGAAAATTGCGCTTAGCAGTTGTTATGACGTTATAATGTGCTAAAGGAGTAACAGCAACATAATCGACTAATTTAACCTATGCAGCCACATTAAGGACAAAGGGCAGCTTGCGGGAGTCTGAAATTTCAAGCCAAGAAGTGCAACAGTCAGAGCAGAGGATCCGTAAACAAAGCAGCTTGAAAGGGAAACGCTGTGGATGTGCCATTATCATCCCAGGGCTGGACAGTCAGACAGGCAAGGAAGAAGTCAGAAAACAGGGAAAGCTTTTTCACTCTCCTCCACCACCTCGAGGAACACTTGATCTAAGAGTTTCATAAAAATGCGCTTTTCTTCTCTTTCCAAGAGGAGAGATAACAGTTAATGAGTTAAATATTTTGCATAAATATACATAAGAGTGTCAAAAAGTGATAATCACTTCTAATTTATTGCTTTGGCACTTGAACTGTGAAAATATGGAGGAGGAGGAAATGAATTAGCGAACAGCGTGTTCATAGGACTGCTGCCACCCATTGTCAAATGAGAGTATAAATATAATTAGAAAGGCCAGGGACTTAGGGTTTCAAACAACGCCTTAGAACAGGAGGTTTAAAACATTAAGTATATTTAATCAGATATGCTTAAACTTTCAAATATCCCAATGCTTGGGTTGTACCTTCCCCTCCTCCAGTAAGGGAGCTGCTTGCTTCACAACAAAGTGTCATAGGTTTAGCCCCTGTGCTTTTTGCACAGTATTATCAACCTATAAATTTTGCTACTAATTAGGAGGAGTTTGCACAGACAAAACAGATCACCTTGAAATGGGGGTAATACTAAGATTTATTGCTACACTACAGAACTAAGGGGAATACTTACATATATATACATATATACATACAACTCTAACTAGTTTTCTTATAATAGCACACTTATATATGTACAAATGCCTCTCCTCCTCTCTCCCTCAAAAACAGTCCAGAGGGAGAAAGAGAAGGGAGGGAAAAAAAAGAGTCTTTAAGGTAACAGTTCCATATCTCTGTAGCTCGAACCTCTCTCTCTTCACTGGAATGCAGAGAAGTTTACTCCCACCTTGCTGCTTGCTTACAGCTGCTGAGGGTTTTTTATCATGTCGTCACTACAAGATTCAGGGCTCTATGGAGGTTTCTTCCACGAGGAGTTTCAGGGGGGTTTTCTCGGACTCACCACCCCTCGCCGGGATCACAGGGGTTCTGGGTCTCTTTGGCTCAGTCCAGACCCAAGAACACTTTCTGATGCTGTGCTTTGCTGCTTGTAGCTTCTTCTCTTTTGCCCTCTGGAATTCTCCTGACTTTCTGCTTCTGGCCAGACGCCCAATCTTGGCTCTCGGCCGCGGCTGGTTACTCCAACTTCACCACCGCTCCCCACTCGCCATTACACCTGGTCCACGCTCGCACCAGGCCCCTCCTACGGGGGGGCTTCGTGTAAGGCTTATCTTTTGGACAAAGTCCCAAAGTCATCAGAGGCACACAGCCTCTCAAAGGAGAATTTACTCAACTTCTTTCTCATTCTGTGGCTACAATTCCTCTGCAGCTTGCTGCAAACAGTTCAAGTGATCCAGTCTTGGCCTCCAGCCATCGCTGCCCTCCCCGGACTATCCAGGCCTCCGGGGGAAGAACTCACACGAAAGTCCCTTCTCTCCACATCATTTCCACAGGTGGCAGGGGTTTAGTTTTAAAGTCTTTTCCCCTGCTGGAGGGAGAGAGGCGAGGGGGGGGCTCCCCCATGCTTCTGTACTCCCTCCTTTTCCACCGACCTTGGCAGCTGCATTGTTATCTCTTGCTTTCTGCCGCTCCTCTCAGAACTGGAACTCCTTCTGTCTCAGCCGAGCAGTTTTTCTTTGGAGTTTCTTCTTTACTCTGCTACTTGCTTCGGCCAGAAGATTCAGTGCCATGCCTGCCCCTGGCCCAAGGCCAGGGGCGGAGGGCTCTGGCCCCCCACTCGGGGAGGCCTCGCCACCTCACTTACATCATGGCTCCGAGTTCCTTCTGCGCCACACACAACTACAACAACGACAACAACCCTTCTTTTCCAGTTTGTGTTAAATTATGTAATTCGTAGAGACGTCACAGAAGTCTCTAATTGGCTACCTAGCCGGAATTTCACCTGGAACTAACCATCTTCTACTCTAAAACTGAGGGGGATGGGCTAAACCATGACACAAAGCAATGTTTATTTGTCATGAGAGCTCATGACTGAAAGGTCTCAGGCATGACCTGCTGATTTGTGTCCACACTAGTGATGTTTTTTTTAAAAAATGTGTAAATGCTGGAACACAACTGGCCTGGTTGTCTACCTAAGTGATGTTAAAAGTTACCTCTATGATGTGGAAAAGCTGTTTTAAATCATGTCAGAATTTATTTCTCTTTAAACTGTTTGCATTATACCCATGCCCATCCCACTGGAGGGAGACAGGTCAGGTCAGGATCATTTCTCTCCCACACAAGGCAAGAGGCCATAAGATTGGAAAAGCCAATAGGGACACAATGCTGACCATGGCAACACAAACATTCTTACTGACTTGTGAAATTTGCCTGTAATCCTCATGGGCAGAAGGAGATGCACTCATGTTCATAATCACAAGGGCTCACAGAGACTCACCATCCCTCATCAAAAGAAGTAAGTTTTCAGCTGTAATAGGATTCACTGGTTGTTAATTTACTTCACAAGTAATTTTCTCATTTTTTACCTTAATCCTTCAAACATGGTAATTCAGCTGTAAAACATTTTTTAACGAGAACGGGGAGTGGAAGGGGTCATCTTTCCTTTTCATATGTATGTTAATGAAACGAAAACAGGTGAATCAAACAAGCAATACACAGCTAAAAATATCCTTGGAACTGCAAGGGATCACTGAAACTTCCATGATACTGAGGGAACACAAAGCCTGTGTTATGACACTCTTCTTCGATATGGATACTTTGGCTATTGTAGGGGCCATATAAACTGGTTTTTGGATCCCGAGCTGCAGCCCAGAGTCACCTCCTGGTTTGCCAGGACATGGACTGGGCACCAGGGCCAATCGCATCCTCCCCGCCGTGACACCGCAGCCGCTTCCTCACAAGGGGTTTTTCAGTGCAGGCAATGGTGCAAAGGACCAGCTGAGTGGCAGAAAGGCTCAGTCTCAGCCTGGGCAAGGAGCTGCCCATGTCTGGGCCAGGGGTTGTAGTGACTCGTGCAGACGCTTGATTCATTTAAATGAGTATAAAAGCCAGGCTGGCACACCACCGACACCTTGGATCTTTTCATGAGCTGTTTGTTAATTTTGGCTGGAAATTTGTGCTGTTTCCACTGGCAGATGAGAGCATCAACATCTTTTCCAAAGTATTACTATCAAGTCATTTGCATGCAGGGGGATAAAAGCTCTTTTTGGATGGCATGTAACACAGTCATCATCTCCTGCCCGGAGGTTTGTTTTGGTTTGGATTTGTTCTAAGCCAGTTCTTGCTGAAAACGCTGTTCCATGCTTGCTGGCCAGCCAGGGCTGGAGGTAGAGGGAGATGTGTGAATGGATGTTCACATGTTCCCAGCTGGCAGCGAGCAGAAAGCCCAACCAGTGTGCAAGCGTGACCTCTGCTGCTGAACAGACACTGTCCGATCGATGGCCTGCATGATGGGCACCTCATCAGGTCATGCATGAGCACTCGATACTTTTATGCATGAACACCCCATGAATTTATGCATAGCATCCAATTTTTTCGCATGTGAATGCCCTAAAAGTTCACGCATTAGTGCCCAATTAGCTTATGCCAAATAAATTTATACCTAAGCATCCCCTTACTTCATGCAGAAACACTCCATTTGTTTACATGTGAGTATCGAGATAGCTCACGTGGGGACCCAATAAATCTGTGCCGAGGTGCTCCATCAGCTCACACATGAGCAGCCACTTCTCATGAGTGCCCATCAGCCCACGCACGAGCACCCATTCAGTACACGCATGAGTGCTCGGAGGGGACAGAAACTGCAGAGTTCAGGTCACTGGGGGCATCACGTGCCAAAACACCAGCTGGCGAGAGAAGCCTGTAGCTCACGGCTTGGACGGAGCTAAGGAAGAGAGGGAGCTGTAAGATGAGGCGCCATGTGAGAGGACATGCAGTGAGACATCCGAGGAGGCCTGTGGAAGGTAAAACCCCTGAGGACACACGGTCCTGGACAGAGGTGTCTCACGTGCTGGAGGGGTTCACCTCTGGGGGATCTGTCACAAGTGGAGGACCCACGCTGGAGCAGTGATGGCAGCACACAACCCCCATCTCCTGTGCTGCTGCCATCTCCCTGAAGGAATGGGGATGTGCCGAGGGCAACCGACAGCATTTTTGCTGCAGGAAATAAAAGCTAAGCAGGAGGGGAGGAGAAGTGTGCAGTTTGATTTGAACATGGGAATGGGAGAGGAAAAGTCTTTACTGAAATGTCTAATTGTTTATTATCTCTTTTCATCTCAATACCCGAACCAGTGATTAGATGTCTGTGTTAATTGGCAGTTAACTACCTAAGTAAAAATTCAGCAAGTTGAGACTGTTGAGCTGAAGACACCTTGCTGATCACATTCCTTGTGCTGAGCCTGAACATCATATCCCTTTCCACTGCCTCATCTTCCCCAGAACCATGAGGAAGAAATGCCTCTTTGTTGCCCTGGAGGGACCAAGCCATCCTCTCTGCCCAGAGAGCTGGGGAGCTTGGTGCCACAGTAACACTCCTGACCTGCAGGACTAAGAGATGGGTAGGAAGGAAGGAAGGAAACCACCCCTTTCTTTCCTGAAGCCTGAAAACCAATTGCCAGCAAATGAGATGTATCTCTGCTGCCACATTCCCACTCTCTGACACTTCTTGGTGCGGAGTCATCTCAGGTGCTTCTCCACTGAAAACTGGTTCTTTTCAGGAGCATCAAAACTACTTTCAAGATCTTTATGTTAGCGCAGAGGTCCACAAACAGCCCTCCCAGATTCCCAGAGCACCAAGGGGCTGAGGAGCACAGTTCACCAGCGGTCGACACATCTGCCCAGCCCTGGGAAGAGGTAGAAATGCCTTTCCCTGCCTGTGTGCCCAGCTCCTGCCAGAGCTCAATACTGCCCCCACCTCTTGCCATTGCTTTTTTCACATTTCCTTTATTCCTGCCCGCAGGAGCTGGGGAGGAGTCTGGCGTGTGTGGCATCTCTTGCCACGTGGGGCTGGGCCAGGTGGCAGCAAGTCTTGCATGCAGGTGACACACTTCCACGTCCAGAGCTAACAAATCCCTTGCCTCAACTGAACCAAACAAATAAGGTGCTCACTCTCTTCTCCTGCTTGACTGGGTATTCCCTACACCTCACTTCGCTTGATGACTGGTGAAATTATGCCACTGAGGGAAACGACTTAAGTAGGATCAGTTTCAGGTCACCACGAAATTCCTGCATATAATGTCATGGTGAAAAAAGGATTTAAAAAGTCTGTTCAAAATATAAAACAAAATATATGTACTAGAGCCAAGTATCATTTCTCGCTAGTGGACTAAAAGAGGGCTAATATTTCCTTACTAGAAAGATTACACTGAGCCAGAGAGGAAAGTCACTTTTTTGAAGATTATTTGGTTGTGAATCTCTAGCCACAAGCCTACAATGCTTCTTAAAAAAGTTAAATTTTCACTCTACTACCCAGTCACAAAAATCACAGCTTTAAGACAGAACTGATTGTAATCCTTAGCAAGGCATGAATTTCAAGGTTCATCTATCAGAAAACCATCCACAGAATAAAATTCTTGAAATACAAGTTTGCATGTCTTTTGCACCATCCACACTTGTGTTCAGTGACTAGGAAAATTCTCTCCCCTCCAGTGGCCTCATTTCCAGTTCTACAAGGCACTAGATCAAACAAAACAGCCTTTTATGTGCCTGTACTGACTTTAATAAATAAATAAGTAAATACATATATACATAGGTACATTAATACTGTGTCCCACTGGTGTAGGTTAGAGTTTTGGAACTTCACTGCAAGCTTAAGGCACTTTTAAAACACAAGTGTCTTTAGAATAACTGTATTACCTCACAGATAATGGGCAGAAACCTTGCCACCTCTAACTTCAAGCACAAAGTTTACAAGTACGTATGTGATGAGACGAAGTGGAAACTAGCCCTGGGCTTCCAGAGGTGTAGCACAGAGCAGTGACAATGCCAGCTCAACTACCCTTTTCCACTACTCCTAAGCAATGCAGCATAATGAGAGCATCATTTGCCAAAGGGGACTCCTGGCTGGGAAATTGCAAATTCCAATTTACAAGACTGAAACTCCAAGGTTGCTAGAAAAACATTCCTCCTCATTGCTCACAAGAATCAAAATTGGTTTTAACTTCCCATACATCTGGAAACCAAACAGCTCAGCTAATAAAACACTTCATTGCCTACACAGTAAGAAAGCAAAGCTGCACAGTGGTAATAACACTGCACAAAATAGAAAGCTTTCAGCTCTCCTATCACAGCTGACAGGGAAGTTTTCAGACGCCTGCTTTTTGGAGATTTCAGAACAGAGCTTCATTTTTTAAATAAAAGCAGCTAAACAAACATTTGCATGTTACTCGCTCTCCTTGCTGAGTGTAGCCTTACTAAACACCTGAGCAGTAGTTGGTGTCGAGTAACCCACTCCTACCCCTAAAAAACAAGCCAAAGACAGTTTTCAGGGTGCTTTCCAGGGGCAGCTTGAGAAGCAAAACATTACCTAGGGAACTTCCTTCAATAAGGCTAAGCAGCAGAGCTGAGTCTCTTCCGAGAAGTTAACGCACAGCCCACGGTGCTCAGTAAATCATCAAGAACAGCAGCTGCTTTCAAACACCTACCATTAATCCTTACTTGGCATGTGCTGGACATACCGAGCATGGAAGATAAGCTGGACAAAGCTATGAGCTTCATGCCTTGGGTGAAGGATCAAAGACTAGGGACAAAAATTACATTCCTACGGTCAACTGCATTTGAGAACTAGGCAAAGACTGAAATATATAAGGGCTTAATAGATTTATTAGTAACTGCTGGCATGTCATGTGGAATATGCTACAATCTTCACACACAAGCAATTCATGGTAATTACTGGCCAAGCACTGCAATTCATGGTAATTACTGGCCAAGCACTGAGCTTTCTTTTAAACAGAAAGAAACTGAAGCAGCATGCACAACTTCCCCATGCTCATTAAAGTGCTCTGAACATGTAAATCCATCTCACTTGTCCAATCAACCCATTTTCAGTCCTATTTTAAGTGCTACAGGGATCAAGCTTAAGATTTAGGAAAAGGACTGGAGATCAGCAGCTGT
>VXAY01001862.1:52500-58356 GCA_013399855.1 Oxyruncus cristatus
ATTTGTTACCAGGTAAAGTTTCAACCAAGTTTCTGAAAGGAAATCAACTTCCAAAAGAAAAGCCTAACTTCCCACTTCAGTTCAGTTTCGGAAGCTTTCTGAGACAAACTGACATTTTGGTATCAAACACAGAGATTCAGCTACCAGGAAAACATGGTGCCGCCTGGTACAGCAGATCTGTGACAGAGCATTCTGCCCATACAGCTGGAGCATGTGGAAACTGCACAATGAACAAATGTGCTCTACAAAAGCCCACCTGAAATCCCCTCAGCTCAGAAGTTAAGGTTACAGTCACCTATTCCTAGCACCTATATATATATAAATACTTCATAAGCCTAATGCTACATGTGAGAAATAACGCTTACAGCTACTTGCAGACCCTTATCCCCAAACAGATGCAACTGATAATGTAATTCCCTCTACTGTCAATGTTCAGTTTCTCTAAGGAAAACTTCACCTACTTTACTAAGCCCAACATTGTGGTATTTCTTTTCCATTATTTTCTTCACTGGTTCCTCCTCCTTGAACGTAATGAAGCAAAATCCACGCCTCTTATTAGTTTTGTTGTCCATGGGGAGCTCTATTGATTCCACCTGGTGAAGAAGACAGTGATTTTATCTTTTATCCTGCCATTCACATCACTTTAAAATCCTTTTAACATGTCATATTTGTTAACTGAAATTATTTAGCCTTGAATGCAACAATGTGTCTCCTTCACAGGGCTTTACATCACTCAAAACCATCAAAAACATCACCTTCACTAACAAGTGTTAATAACTGTGAAAAGATTTTTCCCCTCTAACTTCTAGTATCATTTGTCCATTCAGGTACTCAGACAAAATATGGTGCACAAAGAATATATTAGTTATGCTCCTTGACTTTCAGTTTAACTCAGTTAAGACTGAAGTAACTAAATATTCCAAACACTGAGGAGACCTAAGCCTTCAAGTTTTACATGAAAAAGATGTAGCTTTGTGCAAGTGCACAGTTCTGTTCAGCTGCACCACCAAAAACTGGGGACAGAGAGACAGAGACTACACAGCTGCACAGAATTTAGGCAAACTGCTTCAACTTGTGCCATAGCAGATAAGTTGAGGTGACTGAGGAGCACCTCATCCAACTGACCAAAATACCATCTCAAAAGTGTTGCCTCCCTTTTTGACTTATCCCAGCTCCTCCTTCCATTACCCAGTCTGTGCAACTCAGAGCCTGTAATTAATACTATTGTCATTAAAGTTATGACTACTAAGACGGATGGAGCTACACTAGCCACTAAGCTTACAGTAGCATCCATGCAGGTTGCATTTGGGGAGTACTTTTTAATCGCTATATTTGTGAAGACAGAACAAGTTCCACAAGCATAAGCAGTTTGTTTCACCACGTACCTCACCAAAACCTCCAAAGTACTCCCGTATTTTCTCCTCAGGTGTGTCTGGAGATAAGCCCCCAACAAAAATCTTTTTAACGGGTTCTTTTGTTTTCATGGCTTTAGCTCTTTTTGGATCAATGACCTTTCCATTCAGCTTGTGTTCTTTCTGGTCCATGACCTGAGAAAAATTAAAACACAATCTTAAGCAGCTCAAACTAAATCTTTCACTGATGTTTTAAGCAAGGCCAAATTTGCTTCAATTTCAATACTTTGATTACAGCAATAATTTGTTGCACAAAAACAAAGACTTCTGTGATTTTGATCACTATCCATTGACACAGTTCTGACAAAGCTTTTCAAGAGCCACCTGGAGTGATGTATTATCCAAGGGAAGTAAGAGCATAACATTTCTCATAAAGTACCCTACAGTCCCATCCTCAAAGCTTAAGAAGTAAAGAATCTGTACTTTAGATATCACCAAAGGCCAATGAAGGTGAAAACTTTTCCATGTGCTGTATCCACAGCATTTTAGAAAAGTTAACAGCTAATTTTTGCTTGGACAGAGCCCAAATATATCAAAGCTATTGGCTATTGGCTCTACTCTAGGGGTCCACACTGCAGCTCTGGAATGCAAACACTTCAAGTTCTTTGCAAATTACTGCTTTCAGTAGGCAGCAGACATTTATATACAGTGTTTTTCAAGTGCTCAAGTCCAGTGGCTTGCAGCATACTCCAATGTAAGTACTCAAATCCTCACTTTAGGAATCAATGCTGGTCCTGAACACTGCATCATGAGTAAGACAGTTCAGAATAAACATTTCAACAAGTATCTTAAATGTGTTGGATCCCTCAATCATCTTGAACAGAACATGTACAAAAAAACTATGCAGACAATCATCAGAGTGCTTTATCTCTGACACCCAAACTTCAACATGTTTCATTACAGCAATACTACCTTATCTACGCTCTCTGATTCTTTGAAGAGCACAAAGCCGAAGCCTCTCGATCGCCCAGTGATGGGATCTAACTTCAGAGTACAGTCTACAACTTCACCAAATTTAGAGAAATAGTCCTTCAGATCTTTCTTTGTGGTGTCCCAGCTGAGGCCGCCGATAAACATTTTCCTGTTAAGACAAGGTGGTTTCATCTGTTAATGTGTTACCCAAAATCCTGTACTGTCAAGTTGCACAAGCTCAGTTACCTAATGCACAGAACTGGCAGCGTTTTATCAGTGACAACACCGCACACACAGGCCTGCACTTTTTGATAACTTGCTTCAATGATTCTGGCCAGGTTAGATAAAGACTTACATGTAAACAAAAGTTTTGCCCATCTTCTGCTGCAGTTGCTTACTCTGCTACCCCAGGAAACTACCAGTAGTGACAAAAAGGTATTTTACTACCTCCTTGAACCCTCACCAGAGGCTAAATTCCATTTAGTTATCTGTGGAGCCTCCACACAACTGCTCAAGAAACCCACATGGCCAGATTAGATTTATACAGCAGTGCACTTAAACAGAGGCATTTATGTGCTAGGCTGGACTGGACATAAGCCCATATTAGTAAACTAAAATATAGTTTAGTCAAGTTACCTTCCATAGAAAGCAGTAAAAAAAGTAAAGTGTTGGATGGTCAAAGCTTATCTTTCCTCACAAAAACATGACATAAACACCAGGCATAATCCAATACAATCAAACAAATGTCTTCCCAGTATACCTAAGGGACGAGTGCTGCTGGGCAAATGTGTGCAGCACGTAATTCTGATTATGACTTGTATTTGCAAAAGCACACTGGAAGCTTAGAATCAATTCATGACCATCCCACCACATCAGTAAGACCCAAAAAAAGAAAAAGGGGGGAGGGGAGAGGGGGAAATCAACCCAGTACGCACACAAATGAATCATTCATAGTTATTACACATAGGGCTTAGGCAGCCATTCAAAAGAGGATTTAGGATGATCTCCCCTAATACTGATAAAGAAGATTTTACAGCGGGCTCCAAATAAAAAAGTATGATCCATTATGATCTATAAATGTTTTCCAAAGCTTTGTCCATTTTCACTGCACCAACTTATCCCACAATTCAACACACACTTATCAGAAAACCTGAAAAAACACTGTATCATGTCTTCAACTCCTCCACTTTCCACACCCATACAAATATTCCTGCCAATCACATAAATTGCATGAACCTCCACAAGTCAAACTCTCTCAAATCAAAAGCTGCTCCTGTGAGGTAACTGTTGAATTAGCTGTGCTGTCATCACAAAATTAATAAAAGCATGACAAACATATCCAACCTCCATAGAAATGAGGGGGTTCAGGAGCTTCAGATGTTTCTATAAAAGGTCTTGAAATTTTTAAGCAGAAGCACCAATTCCCCACTCCCTTTATCCACTTTTCCCACTAGTTCCAGATCTCTCTTCTACAAAGCACCAAAATCCCTTTCTATATACTGTGACTTCTTGTTGTGTTCAGGACCAATCTATATTCAGCTCCTTCTGGGGCCCCCAAAGTAAGAAGGACATGGAACTGTTGGAGCAAGTCCAGAGGAGGCCACAAAGTTGATAAAGAGACTGGGGCACCTCCCCTCCAAAAACAGGCTGAGAAAGCTGGGGCTGTTCAGCCCGGAGAAGTTTGCATGAAGACCTCACAGCAACCTTCCAAGTATCTGAAGGGGGTCTACAGGGAAGCCAGAGAGGGACTCTTCATCAGAAACTGTAGTGATAGGACAAGGAGTAATGGGTAGAAATCAAAAGAGAGGAAATTTAGATTAGATATTACAAAGGAATTCTTTACTGTCAGGGTGGTGAGACAATGGAACAGGTTGCCCAGGGAGTGAATGCCCCAATGCTGGCAGTATACAAGGCCAGGCTGGATAAGGCCTTGAGCAACCTGGTCTAGTGGAAGATGTCCCTGCCCATGGCAGGGGATGTTGGGAGTGGCTGAGGGGGTTTAAGGTCCATTCCAACCTCTTAACATTCTGTGGTTCTATAAATATTGACAAAATAGTCCACACTGGTAAAACAGCAGCTTCATACCAGCATAGGCAGTAAATCAAAGGATGTTTTCTGTTCTTGTGTTAGGAAATGTATGTAAGTCTCATGAGCACACAGTTCTCCAAAATAAGCTTTCAAACTTCAGGCTTAGCTAAACAGAGCAAAGATATCACAGATCTGCTGTTTTCCCCCTACTACCAAGAAAGCTGCCAAAACACTGTTTCCTGTACAGCATGACCCACAAAAATTGACAGGTCAAATAAGAAGACTGAACCAAACTACAAGCCAACATATGATACGCGTAATCGCTGCCCAATGTCACTGCACCCCTCAGCAACAACTTTTTCTAAGCTGTATTGCCTCCAAAGAAGACGAGCTTCCTCCTGAAAACCCTTTAAACAGTGTGTATTCAAGGGCAAAAAGTAAAACTAATACGCAAACTACAAAGGTATTTAAAGCCACTAAGAGCAGGTGAGAAGTAACAAAAACATTTTAAGTTTCTGCTAATCCTACAAAAACACTCAAAAAAAGTTCATGTTCTCTCGCCCTGCAACATCCCAGCTTATTACTTCCCAGGTTACTAACATTGTTCTCTGCAACATCCCAGGTTATTACAGGAGGAGGAAGACACTCAGAAAGGTTTTGCAGCAGGTATGTACAGGACAACGTAGCCAGCAGTCCTTTATCCAGCTTATTTTCTGCCTTGACCAAAACCAGACCTGCAGCCTGAATTCTGATGGGTCTGACAGGAGAAAGCACAGAGCATCAGCCTGTCCTGTCACTGGATTTTTTACAAGTGAATTTCACCAGTAATACTAAGGTGGCACTGCCCCATACCAAACATCAGGCAGAGATCCTCGGAAGATTAAAAGCTGCCATTATTCTTCCTAAAATCATAAATACATTGAGTTGGAAGGGACCCATCAGGATCATCGAGTCTAACCCCCAGCCCTGCGTAGGACACGCCAAGAATCACACCGTGCGCCCAAGAGTATTGCCCAAACAATTCTTGAACTCTGTCAGGCTTGGTGCTGTGACCTTTTCCCTGGGAAACCTGTTCCAGTGCCTATTCACCCTCTGGGTGAAGAACCTTTTCCTGATATCCAGCCTGAACCCACCCTAACACAGCTTCATGCCGTTTCCTCGTCTTCAGACATTACCTAACGCAATCTTCTTCCTCACAGCAAGTTACGCGAGGAGCAGAGGGATGGTTTAGTCTGGGAAGAAGCCCAGGTCCCTCATGCCTCTCACAGACACACCGTGTTTGCAGCACAGGGCAATGCTGAGACTGCAAGCCCAGCATTCGGCTACGCCTTGTCGCACGCACCGCACAGTAACTTATATAAAAGACATTCTAAAATAGATAAAAGGGGGTTGTAGTTCGGCACACATCACACCATTTGTACACCGCGGGTCCAGACACCGCCCCCGCCCGGCCAGGCCCGTGACGTCGCCGAGCCGCCAAGTAAACAAACAGGGCGGCGAGCGG
>VXAY01001863.1:0-22440 GCA_013399855.1 Oxyruncus cristatus
GATGAGGTGGGTTTTCCTAGTCCCCTCCTCATTCACCTGTGCTACTGCAGGAATTGAGGCAAACACCTCCTGTGCTCCTGTCCCATTAACTAATCAACCCAGCGCCTTGAAATCCTTTTTAATAGCCCTGGTACTACTTCCATTAATGTCATCATTGCCAGCCTGAACTACCAACAGCGGATAGTAATCTGAGGGCCGAATTAGCCCAGGGAGTCTCCTACTAATATCCCTCACCTGTGCCCCAGGAAGGCAGCAGACCTCCCTGTGGGATGGGTCCGGTCGACATATAGGTCCCTCAGTTCCCCTCAGAAGGGAGTCACCGACTAGGACTACCCTTCTTTTTTTCTTCATTAACTGAGATTTCGTGTGTACCAGGGAGAACTCCAGCAGCATACTCATCCTTCTTTTAGGGGATTTCCAAGCATATATAATCCCAACATACCATCCATTACTTTAGAGATTTATTGCACCCATCTTAATAGCTGGATTTTACCAGCTCCTGTCAAATGCCAGATTAAGATTGTGTTGGTTTGCTGTTAGACACCACATAATTTTAATTGTAGAAATGTAGCTGTGCCTTCTATCTCTCGAATTCCTTTTCTTAAATAATGGGAAAGGAAAATTTTCAGAAGTTACTTTCTATATTTGTCATTGTCATGACTACCAGGGATGATCATGTCCTACTTGCAATTTTTATCTGCAGTGTCTTCATTGATTCAGGTAGCACTTTGTCAAACAACAAATGTTTATATCAGCAGTTTAAACATCTCTGGTTCTTGAAAGCCCCAGTGTTTGAGTTTAGTGTGGAGAACTTGGCCCTTTTTCCTTTACAAAATAGCTCACAGTAGATTTATAAATTGATATAAAGAAGACATGTACCTGGCACAGCAGTGGGAAAGAACTTGGTAGTTTGGCAGTTGAAAGAGCCTTTGACATTTGGGAAGGACATGCCATGGTCTACCAGCTCTCATGAATGAATCAAAATCTGTCTGGCAAGGACATACAAGTGACTGGATTTTTAATCTGTGTAAGATTTATACTAAATAAAATGTAATTTAAATTATACTTAATGTCCATTATCTCACTATTTTTTTTCAAGCAATTGTTTTGAGATGTGATTGTTATGTTTGTTTTGTTGACTGGAGAGAAATTGAGGTTAACGTAGTATTTCAAATTAAACAACATGCCTCTGGAGGACAGTGGCTTGTGTGATACAAAGATAGGAGAGTTTAGTTACAGTTTTTCACTTGATCTGGCAGGAGGGATGGAATCACACACTGTTCCAGGGGGATGTCCTTGGTAAACCAGTTGTCATTCCTGTCTGGAGCTTTCTTCTTCTGAATCTCATCATGTCTTTTGTAACTGATTGTAAACATGCACACAATTCTATACATTTCAGCTATGGAATGGCAATACAATAGGCTTGCACACACTTTATTTATGCATTATTATGGCATCACAGAAACATGGTGGGACAACTCCCATGACTGGAGTGTTGGAATGGAAGGATACAGGCTCTTGAGGAAGGACAGGAAGAGGAGACAAAGAGGCAGTGTTGGTCCCTTTGTCGATGACCAGCTGGAGTGCACATAGTTCTACCTGGGGATGGATGAGGAGCTGACAGAGAGTGTATGGGTCAGGATTAAAGGGAAGGCAGGGACAGGTGACGTTATAGTGATGGTCTCCTACAGCTGCCCAACCAGGAGGACTGAGCACATGAGGTCCCCTACAGACAGATTGGAGCAGCCTCGTATTCTCTGGTCCTCATGGGGGACTTCAGCCATGCCCAACATCTGTCGGAGGGACAACACAGCAATACAGGAAGTTCTTGGAATGCATTGATGTTGATGTCCTTCCAAGTGAGGAGGAGCCAACGAGGAGAGGTGCTATGCTGGACCTTGTTCTCACCAGCAAGGAGCGGCTGGTGGGGAACGTGAAGCTCCAGGGCAGCCTGGGCTGTAGTGATTGTGAAGTGGTGGAGTTCAAGATCCTTGGGGCAACGAGGAGGGTTAGGAGCGAGCTCACTACCCTGGACATCAGAAGAGCAGACTTTGACCTCTTCAAGGATCAACTTGGTACAGTGCCATGGGATAGAAGAATGCCCTGGAGGAAAGAGGGGCCCAAGAGAGCTGGATGATAATGAAGGATTGTCTCCTTCAGGCTCAAGAGTAATGCAACCCTACAAAGAGGAGAGCAGGGAAGAATGCCAGGAGGCCTGCATGGATGAACAAGATGCTCATGGACAGACTTAAACAGGTAGCTTACAGAGGGTGGAAGCAGGGAGAGGTAGCCTGGAAGGAATACAGAGAAATTGTCTGGACAGCCATGGAGATGGTTAAGAAGTAAAACTGGCCAAGGACATCAAGAGTAACAAGACAACCTTCTTTCGGTACACCAGTAATAAAAGACAGACCAGGGAAAATGTGGATTCTCTCAGGAAGGGTAGGGGAGACCTGGTTACCCAGGACATGGAGAAGGCTGAGGTAATCTACAGCTTTTTTGCCTCAATCTTCACCAGCAAGTGCTCCAGCCACACCACCCAAGTTGAAGAAGGTGAAAGCACGGATTGGAAGAAAAAAGAACCACCTGCTGTAGGAGAAGACTGGGTTCAAGATCATCTAAGGAAGCTGAAGAACCTGATGAGCTGCATTCATGGGTCTTGATGGTACTGGTCAAGGAAGTGGCTAAGCCACTGTCCATCATATTTGAGAAGTCATGGCAGTCCTGTGAAGCTCACACTGACTTGAAAAAGGGAAACATAGCCCCCACTTTAAAAAAAGGAAATAAGAAAGATCCAGGGAAGTACAGTCACACCGCAGTGCCTGGCAAGATCATGGAACAGATCTTCTTGGAAACTATGCTAAGACTCATGGAAAATAAGGAGGTGATTTGTGACAGCCAGCATGGCTTCACTAAGGATAAATCATTCCTGACAAACTAGATGGCCTTCTATGACAGGATCACAGCGTTGGTGGTTGACGGAAGGGCAACAGATGTCATCCACCTGGACTTGTGCAAAGCATTTGACACTGTCCTGCATGACATCCTTGTCTCTAATGTGGAGAGACATGGATTTGATGGATGGACCACTTGATGGATAAAAAAATTGGCTGGATGGTCACACTCAAGGAGTTGCAGTCACTGGCTTGATGTCCAAGTGGAGAGTGGCGTTCCTTAAGGGTCAGTATTGGGACCAGCACTTTTTAACATCTTTCTCAGCAACATGGACAATGGGATTGAGTGCACCCTCAGCAAGTTTGCCAATGACACCAAGCTCTGTGTGTAGTCAACACGCCGAAGGGAAGGGATGCCATCCAGAGGGACCTTGACAGGTTTGAGAGATGGGCCTGTGTGAACCTCATGAAGTTCAACAAGGCCAAGTGCAAGGTCCAGCAAGTGGGTCAGTGCAATCTCAAGCACAAGTGCAGACTGGACAGAGAATGGATTGAGAGCAGCCCTGGAGACAAAGACTTGGGGATATTGATTGACGAGAAGCATAACATGCTTCCCAGGAATGTGCACTTGTAGCCCAGAAAACCAAATGTGTCCTGGGCTGCATTAAAAGCAGCCCGGCCAGGGAGATGATTCTGCCCATCTCCTTTGTTCTTGTGAGTCCCCACCTGGAGCACTATGCCCAGTTTGGGACACAGATTTTGTTTGTCAGGAAACTAAGAAAGATATCCAAAGACAGATTGACTGATTGCAGTAGGTTATTTTGAAATTTTCCATTGTAACAAACAAGATCAGAGGACATTCTCTGTCCCTGAGACCGTGCAGTGCAGTATGGCATACATACACACAGCTGAACTCTCTTGCACCTTCCTCTCCTCCCAACACCACCAAACAAAGCAACTAACCTGTGTGGCTTTGCCTTTACAGTGCAGAAGCTCTGGCTCAGTCATTCCTCCAAGCCATGACAGGTTTTGTCAGGAGGGGTGATAGTTTGCACAAGCTGGAACTGTACCAGCTGTGCTGACATTTGCACCGAGAGCAAATCAGCCCAGGCCATATCATGTCAGTGCTTGAGTCCATCCCCTGCTCCTGTTGAGTTTGTACTTCATAGTTGTAGTCTCTGATTCTGACTGATCTAAATATGCAAAAGAACTTTACTAACACAGTTCAGTGCGTAGTTAAGTTGGTATAAAACTGGGGTAGGTACCATCTTCATCTAAAGGAGGGAAGAAAACCATGTCATCTCCACTTGAGGTGAATGAGGGGATATATTATGTTGGCTGATGCTGTATTAAGATAGTGAAATTTTAGCAGAGGTCACAAAGGTTGCACAACATACATATTTAATATTTTGGATTCTTGATAAATTGTATTTCTTTTTAAAAAATTATCCTGCTTTTAAAGTATCAGTCTTTAGAATATTAATTAACAGATTGCCATAATATTATGTATAGTGTCTTTACAAACGCTGATAAAAAACTTCATCCTGTTTTCATCTTGTATGTTTTTTTGAAGGTAGAACTGCTTTAAGGAAGAAAAGAGTTTAGACTGCACTGTTTTACAAAATACCAGAATTAATTCTGTTTATGAAACAAATCTGCTTTTTAATTCTAAAATTACCCATCTTTATCTTTTTAAAGTATCTACAGAGTGTGCCAGTAAATTCAGCCTCAGTCTGGCAGAGATTCAAGAGGATTTGCATTGAGCAAACTGGGCAAGCAAGTTGTGTAATTCTCATGGTAAAAGCAAAGACCGTGTTCCTGGTTTGGTTATTGCAGTCTGCTCTGGTTTAGTTTTAAATGGAAAGCTTTAGAAAAGGGTCTACTTGAAATTAGTTGGAATTTATTTAGAAAGTTAAAATACATGTGCAGTGCTGTAGCAGAAAATGGATTGTTCTCAAACTTATTAAATACCTCCAGGTGTTTAAAACATTTTTAAAAGGGAATTGTATTGCTGAATTCTACTCTGTACTCTGAATTCTACATTCCGGAGAAGTTGTGGTTTAGTGAGCTTTATTCACAATTTTGAGATTCAAAATGTTTTAATCAGAAAACTGAGCTGAAGCACACTGAATAAAGATTTTAACTATATGCATTATTCCTTCAGTATATCAAATAACCCATCTTTTAAAAAATACTTTGATTTCCAAGGATTGAGGCCCATATAATGCATTTTCCTTGCATTGTTCGCGTTTAGAAGATAACATACGGCCTCTAGACTCACATCAAGCGTGGAGCATTCTGTATATTCTTAGTTGTTTTCAAATGGCAGCCAAGGGCTGTTGGTTGGGGAGCCACTTCGCCAACTCAGATGTAAAGCAAGAGGAAGGGAAGGTGCTGCTTCAAATGCTTTAGACAACTAACTGACATTAGGTCAGTTTTGGAGATTCTGTAGGAGTTTCTTTTAGTTCACGTAGGGAGGACTGTAAAGAATGAAGTAATATTGCCTATAAATTTAAGCATTGAAGGTTTTAAAAGGCAAGTCCTGTGCCTAATTTCCAGTCTCTCCCAACAGCACCCACACACACTTTTCTGTTTCTCTGAAATGAACTATGACACATTCACTGATGCCTACAAGGATCCTTCTTTTTGCAAACACATACCTGTCTATACTAACAGGTACCAATTAAACAGAGACATAGTTAACTGATTCTTTGGTGGCCTAGGAGGGCTGCATGATGTCTTACTGTATTTTACCATGATCAGCTGTACGAAGGATGGATGCTGCCATTCCATTGTTTTTTGTACCCACAAACAGTGAGCTCTGTGAAGTAAAATCGTATTTAGCTTCCATTTTTCAAAAAGACTTGGATAACATGGGACTGCTGATATTTTTAAAAGCTTTCAGTAAGTGAAGAAATTCAACAGCACAAGGATGGAATTCATTCTGAGCTATCTTGTGTGGTTATCTTTGTCCATGAGCTGCAGAAAGACTCTACAGGACTGGCTTAGACTGGTTGTCTCCAGGAAGGCAAATGGCATCCATCTTTCAGTGGCTGGAGATGCTATGAATTGAACCATTGCAAAATGCAAATCTACAGGCTTTTCTTTACCATGGTTTTCCCTAGAACCTGCTCTTCCCAGTATGATACATACTTAATAAGTTTCAAAAAGTAAAGTACAGTTTTGTGCTTATTGATAGAATTTTAGGCATCTTGTGGGATAAACTGAAAATAAAATTTAAATTTTTAAGTTATCTTTATAGAAACCACAATGTTAATCTGCAAAGAGCTATGTTTGGGTTTTTTAGATGTGAATAGTCAAGTTTTAGCAAATTTACACCAAACAACACAAATTATGTAATTAATGATTCAGTTTTGTTATTAGGCAGTTATAATTCAAATGATCTCATTTTGTTGTCATTTAACATTTCTCTCTAAACATTTGTATTCCATTCGAATTAACAGAGTAGTTTTATAGCTGTGTGTAAATTTCTACTTCCCAGTGATCTTACCCAAAATCAGGTAAGTCTATCATATGAAATAAGGGATAGAGTTTTTTCTTTCAATGGTATAACATTACTCAGTTGAGAAGGGTGAATTTCTCTTTTTGGAAGGTCATGAGTGGAGAAGATCTATTTTATTACTTACAAGGACAAGAAAGGAAGCTGCGCTCTGAGCACTGCAAGAGGAAAAAGATAACACTGAATACGAAATAAAACTGTCTTTCTGTTGATCCGCACATTTCTGTAGCGTGAATATTTTCCACCCATTAACATTTTTTATCTGCATATTGGGAAGCTGGCCAGTTAGTTAATTTGAAGAGTGAAGTTTAAAAGCAGGTGATAATTTCTTGTCTTTATGTTCTTTTCAACAGGAACAGATGTCTCAGGTGTTAGATGCGATGTTTGAAAAGGTGGTTGAAGGAGGGGAACACGTAATTGATCAAGGGGATGATGGTGACAACTTCTACGTCATTGATAGGTGAATTGCTGGGTCTCATTATAGCACAGAGTATTATGCAAAAGTCATTGAGATAGACTTATATTCTATGAACTTGTATTTAACTCTTACATATATCTGCATGGAAGAAAAAAAAGAGCACATGTGAACCAGTATGGCTCTTGCCTGAGCTGTGGAGAGCAGTTTCTAAAAGTTGGCAGATTTTTTCATATGGAAATATGTTCCTGTTATGTATTGCTAGATCCCAAAGGTGGGGTTTTCATTTGGGGTTTTGTTTGTTTGTTGGTTGGTTGGTTTTTTGTTTGTTTTGTGGGTTTTTGTGTTTGGTTTGGTTGTTTGGTTGTTTTTGTGTTTGGTTTTTTGGGTTTTTTTGCGGTTTTTTTGTTGGGTTTTTTTTTGCTTTGTTTTGGGGGGGGTGGTGTTTGGTTTTTGGTTTGTTTTTGTTGGTTTGGTTTGGTTTGGTTTGGGTTTTTTTATTCTTTTTATCCTGGAAAGAGATCTAACACAAAACACAACGCAAGAAGTTTTACAGCTCAGTATTTGAAATCTTACTGCTTTTCAGTACTACCTGTAGATTTTCTTGCTTGCATGAATATTATTTAGACCTTGAGGAGCTAAGTCGTTACTTTTCATTTGGAGATCTGTGTGGACAAAGCAGGTAACTAAGATAATCATTACTGTTGAAATCAGTGAGCTAGGAAGAGCATTTATTTTGGCATCCTTCACTAGTCTGTTGGCACAGGCTCCAGCCAGGCTGTCCCAAACCACCTTTTCTTAATTGTACCTGTAGTTTTAGGCTAACATAGTGATTTCGGGGAGTGTTTGATAGGAATATTATGCTAGAACTCTAAAAGAAATGCAAAGGCTTTTGATCAGTGTAGATCAGCACAACCAGGCAGTCAAAAAACATGATTATCCCACTGTATTCAGTGTTGGTGTGGCCTCACCATGAACACCGTGTGCAGTTCTGGGCCCTACAGTTTAGAAGGATGTGAAGTTACTTGAATGTGTGTGGAGGAGGGCACCTCCTTTGTCACAGCAAATCCGGTGACAAGGCTGGAAGGAATGTCCTGTGAGGAGCAGCTGAGAACTCTGGGTTTGTCTAGTTTGGAGAAAAGGAGGCCAAGGGGTGCCTCATTGCTCTCTGCTGCTTCCTGAGCAGGGGAAGTGGAGAAGGAGATGCTGAGCTTTTTTTCTTGGTATTCAATGGTAAGACTCATGGGAATGGTTCAAAGCTGTGCCAGAAGATGTTCAGAGCTGACATTAGGAAGCATTTCTTTACCAAGTGGGTGGTCAAACACTGGAACAGGCTTCCTAGAGAAGCTGTCAATGCTCTAAGCCTCTCAGTGTATAAGAAATATTGGAACAATTCTTTTAATAACATCCTTTAACTTTTGGGAGCCCTGAAGTGGTCAGGTAGTTGGACTAGATGATTGTTGTAGGCCCCTTGTACCTGAAATATTAAATCAGAAGACCATGGAATTGTGTCAGGATTCTGTGTCAAAAGACAGTATTTTTCAGCTTTGTGAGGTTACAGTTTGTCATCTCTTATGCAAAAGGCTGCAGGGACTTTACAATATTCTGTCAGCCTTGCAGTTTTTAGGTGCAGTGAATCACCTCTATGTCGCTTATCAGTGAAATAATTGCACAGATTTTTGCATTACATTCACATGATTTATCAACACATAGCATGCAAATATTCAGCACTGAACAAAATGATGGCTCAGCAGCAATGGGGGTGGTAACATCATGTTTTACAAGATACCAGATTTCACTGCATTCCCAAAGCAAAAGAAAAAGTTCCTAATTTAATGCTGAGGAGGAGAAATGCACAGTATATTAAAGAAATGTATATCTTTATTTCATAATCTAATTTGAGATATATTCCTTCTGTTTCCTGCTTCTCCTTTATTTATTTCAGTATAAATTACTACTGTAAAATATTTAAAATGTTAAATAACTTTTATTATTATTTCAGTGATCCTGTCATAAAAATTTTTGCAAGGACTTGTGACATTTGTGTTTAGTGTGGTTAAAGTGAAATTAATAAACAGATAGTAAGTTAAATCTTAATTTTTAATAAGTTCTGATGATCAATCGATCACTGTACACCCAGTCTGTCTTTAAACTGAGCTAATGTAAAAACTAATAATCCTAACCTTCCCTTTTAAAAGAGACCACTTTTATTATTTATGGAAGTCATTGAGATGTCTCTACAAAATATTTAATACCATTTACACAAGCGAATGTATATTTCAAATACTTTATCTTTGGAACTCATGGTATAAGAGAGGCTGCTTAGCAAAGACCAGGGCTGGATTCTACTCACTGTGTTTATGTATTTTATTAACAGAGGTACATATGATATTTATGTAAAATGCGATGGCGTTGGGAGGTGTGTTGGAACCTATGATAACCGAGGATGTTTTGGTGAGTTGGCCTTAATGTACAATACACCCAGAGCAGCTACAATTATAGCTACCTCTCCTGGTGCCATCTGGGGTTTGGTAAGTGGAATACTTGTTTTCAGCTATTTAAAAAAAACCTATTTTATATAAATTGCACTGGTGGCATGCTATTATCAGCATTTAAAAAAAAAATATGTAACTTCAGAAATTTTAATTCTAAAAATTCTGAGAACTCCCAACACAATGCTGGTTTTTTTTTCAGAATCTGCAGATGCAAATCTGAGGCTTAAAAAAACACTGATTTAAAAAAAAAATAATTTTATTTTAATTATAATTACCCAGTTGGCCACTGCATATAATTTTCTTTTTCCCCACACCTTGATTGGAAACACCTTTGGTTCCAAAGTAAAATTCCCAGTCCGAGGTTATACTACCTGGATCTTTGACAACAGTAATAGAATTTAGCAGAAGAGTAAAACTGCGATGGCCATCTTCTTCAAGATGTACATATCAGTCTGATGACTGATCCCAAGATTACGTTTTCCCATTGAAGTCAAACGTGGTTTTCCACCAGCTTGATCCATGTGACTTTCGGGATTGTATAAGGACACTGTAATAATGGCCTTAAACTGGTTTGGGTTGTATTGGCCAGTAAGTCCCACCTGTATCAGTGAAGGCCTGCACCGCATTTCCCCTCTGTCACCAGGATACAGTCACATGAAGTCAAGAGAAGAAAACAGCATTCATGTAGTTTTTCCATCTATCTGGTTCACTTGCATGGCTAAATACTAAGGAATGTCCAGCTGGCTCTTTAGGGCAGCAGTGAATCTTGTTCTGCTCAAATGGCAGAAAGAGGACTGTGACCCAAGACCCAGACCCATGTATTTTGGTTTTGTTTATGTAATAATATAAAATCCTCTTGGAGTATGTATCAATATGTGTGGGACCTCAGGTTACTGAGTAAACTTTGTAAATGGAACATTTAAATATTGAAGATTTCTTAAATATCTTAAATTACACACCCAGTCTTCGCAGTTTAATGTAAACTCTGTACCCTCTGTATGTGAACTCAGAATGTACTCTGCTGAGAGAGGGCAGAGATTTTCATAACATGAATTAGATCAGGAGCTTAACTTCAGGAGCTCTTGATTGACCCCTAGAGGAATCTTTCGCAACTGACTGTAGGGAGAGACTGGCCAGCTAGTTTGACAGCTATATTGAGTGACTAAAATGGGGTAATATGAACATATTCAGCCATTTCTAAAGTATTTTCTAGCCCACGTGTATTTTGTGTTAATAAAATCTCTTTTTGTGTTTTCAGGACAGGGTAACATTCCGAAGAATCATTGTAAAAAATAATGCCAAAAAGAGAAGAATGTATGAAAGTTTTATTGAGTCATTGCCATTCCTTAAATCTTTAGAAGTAAGATTTCTATTGAATTATTTTAATGGCTGTATCAGAAGTGCCTGATAAGATTCTGCTTTTGAAGAGTTCAAATTTGGAATTCAAAGTTTCGCCATAATAAAAGTTTGCGTACTTTGGGTCTTCTAAATTTGGTATAAAGAATTATTGTTAATATTGTATTTAAAAATAATTTTTGAAGACTTGGGGTATATAGACTTCTTATGAAAATGGAAGCTCTATCAAAATACCTAGTTTTTAAAACTAATATACCCTCTGGAATACTGTTCAGCAGTTCTTTTTTTAATGGTTATCGAAACAGGAAAATCAAGATACACTGTTCTGTGCAAAGATTCATGAAAAGAAATATGAAAGTGCTTTCTAAATATATAGTATAATAATGCTAACTAAATATTTCTACATTTTCTCGTTTTAAATGAAGATGTCTGAGCGTTTAAAAGTGGTTGATGTGATTGGTACCAAAGTGTACAAGGATGGAGAACAAATCATTGCTCAGGTACAGTTTATTTCTAGCTTTAGTTTTTCTTTCCAATAGGTAACAGTAATCATGTTATCTATAGACAGTGCATACTTTTAAACTATATGTTTCTGTCTCACCTAAACAAAACCAATGAATCTTACAGAGAGGTGATTATTTTGTTTCAAAAGCTAACTTTTCACTTACAGTACTTTGAAAAACAGCCCTCTTTGTTGGTATAATAAAGGAGTCAACACTTTTAGTATACTTAGAAATTCAAACTATATAAACGTGTTTCCATTGAGCAGCTCTGAGGACTTAAGTTGGTTTTATTGTTAAAATATGGTAATATTTTGAAAAAGAATGCAGAAATAATCTTCAGAATAGACAACTGAGATTGTCTTGCCCCAAGATAAATACTGGATATCAGATAGCCCTTGGAGGCTTTTTATACTGGAAACTCAGTAAGTGAAATAATTTGGAAGAAATATAGAAGTGGAGAAACAGTAGTAAGGATCCTAAAAATCTTCCATAACATTGGTTTTCTGGTTTCTGTGTAAGGCACAGTCAGCTATGTCTTTCCATGAGCAGTCCTTGCTGGCAGTTCTGTATAGATGTTTTGATTATGTGCCTAGAGTTTGCAACAGGTATCAAAAAGATGAGCTTCCAGGCACTGGTTGCAAATATTTTAATTTTAATGAAACTAAAAGGGAAACTATATTTCCTTTACTCACTTCATTTTTTGCCTTGCGCAGGGTGACTTGGCTGATTCTTTCTTCATTGTAGAATCTGGAGAAGTAAGGATTATAATGGCAAGGAAGGTAAACATCCCTAAAACTCTGAACTTTTTTTTTTTTTTTAATCTTGATGTGTTTCAAGTGTTAAATTGTGTCCATTGTCAGTAACTTTGCTTGTTCAGTCCTGAGTTCAGCAAGTTTCTCCCTCATACTCATAATTTTCTCTCTTTTTTTACGTGATATTTCAGGGCAAACAAGATCTAGAAGAGAATGGAGCAGTTGAAATAGCTCGATGCTCAAGAGGACAATATTTTGGAGAACTTGCTCTTGTAACTAACAAACCACGAGCTGCTTCGGCATTTGCTCTTGGCACTGTCAAATGCTTAGGTATTGTTCATTAATATTTTATATCTAACATAAAATGATACATAATTTGTTTGGTTAGGTTTATTTGTATTTATCTGTCTTTCTCCAGAATATAAGATTTAATTACATTTACCTAAATAAGGCTGTTTACATACATAGCTGTTGCTGTGCATTCCTATTTACATTATTTAGCTGCAAAAATGATTTGCAGTTGATAAATACTATTAAACACAAATTCTCCAACATTCCTCTGGTTGTACGGAATTAAAAATTGCTCTAGAATAGTGCAGAGTATTGCTGCAAACCATTTATAACTATCAGATTTATAACTATCAGTCTAATAGTCTGCAGATGGGTTAAGTACTTCTTTTTTCAGTAGACTGATTCATCTAAGAAATAACTCTTAAAAATCCTGTCCGATTATATCTCCATGATTCAAGCTCTTAACAAATTCTTTGTCTTCACCAGCTGTTAATTTAATCATTCCATCACACTGCTGTCTCAGGCACAGGAAAAGTGAAGACTGTAGGAGTTGGGCTCATAGACAACCCTTTGCATACATTGCCTTTCAGGGTCTGATGTTTAGCTCCTAATTATTTGTTTCTAATTATACAGTAGTATCTGTTTTGTTGTCATTTAAAATTTTACATCCGAATGTCATAAGTATCAGGGTTAGTGTCTGTAACTGATGACCACATCATATTCTTTCTCTTTCTCTCCCTTTTTATCCTAGTTATGGACGTGCAGGCATTTGAAAGGCTTTTGGGACCTTGTATGGAAATTCTGAAAAGAAACATTGCAAACTATGAAGAGCAGCTAGTTGCTCTGTTCGGAACAAACATGGACATTGCCGATACCAGTGCATGAACTAAACAGTGGAGCAACAAGATCTGTTATGAGAATATAGCACAGTAGTGGTTAGTCCACTGGGAAATTGTCTCTCTTCCTATAGATGCCAAGCATTTTCTGTGATTCTAAAAGTGGGTTTGGGGTTTTTGGGTTTGGTTTGGTTTTGGTTGGGATTTTGTTTGTTTGTTTTATTTTTTTTTTGTTCTGTTTTTTTTCTTATTACAGTGGGACTACTAGTAAACAAAATAGCAATTCAGTAAATTGTGGACTTGATTTTTAAAAGTGCTTAGAGTTGATGGTTCCATCTGCTATTAGGGTGACCTGTAACAGCACAGCATCTTTGAAAATCAAATCCTTTAACACAGCATTTCCATAAAGAATAGATTTAAAAAAAAAAAACCCACATGCAGTGAACTTGTTAAACCAGCTTCTGTTCTTCAAAAATGTTACAACCTTTCTGGAAAGACTGTTAGTTTGAATGTGATATGTTGAAAGTACTAGTGCACACAAAGTGTTTATATGTATTAATACAGAAGATATACAGTAGATATTACTTTCTGACTATTACAGTTGTCATGATTTTATGTTGCATTTATCACAGATGTAGTGAATCACAAGATTAATTGTAAGATAAAGCATGACAATGCATTTTATGTAACGCTCATGACCCAAATCTGATTTTTAACATTTTGTAATTTGTTTTAAAGTCCTCTTTGTTTAATATGTCATGTTTCAGCACGACATTGTAATATCTTATGCAATTTAGAGGACTTGTATATCTTTGCAATAAAAACTGCATTTTTTATTAGTTATACACATTCTGTACATGAGTGAGGACAGCTGACAAATTAACCTTAATGCTTTCCAAGCAAAGGCATGGGTCATTGTCATGTTCTACCTAATCATACATAACCTATATTGTTTTCCTTCTCCCTCGTTTTATATTTATGCATTTTGTCTTCCCTATCTATGCTTATTCTCTAGTTAATTGTTTTTTAGATCTCACCTTTTTTATGTTAAATCTTTTACCTGTTTCAAATGAAATGATCTCTGTATATCTCTCTTCTTGCAGTCTAATCTCAGCTATCAAAGATCAGAGTCAATTACTGAAGTGATTGATATTGAAAGCCATGCTAAACTAAGCTTATCCTTGAAAATCCTTATCAGGAAGTGCAAAAGTATTTTTAGTTTGAAAGATCAGTACTTCCAAAGCTTTGCACACATCTGCTATTGTTAAACCTAACATGTCTTGCTTTCAAAAACCTGTGGGCCATCATGAAGTAATGTCTTCAGCCATAATAGCATGGGATACCTTCTGAGACTGAGGAGAGGGAATATCATCTTAATTAGGAGCACAGACCTCATTGCTTACAAGGGTCTGTGACTGGAAATTTCAGGCACAGCCCAATTTTAATACTGCTTACTGACCCGTCTGTCGATGTACCTGGAAAACTCGTGCACATACTGGCAATGGGCAGTAGTTCTGCCAAATAACACCACAAGAGCTGGTGGAAGGCTGCTTATGCCCTGTTTCAAACACCTGAATTATAACATCTTTCCTTCTTAGATAATGACTTTTCTAATGCCATACATTTGTGTACGTTGACGCAATCATTACCCTGCAGTTAGTGAAATGTTCTGACAATTTATATAATCATACCTGTATATGAAATTATGATTATATAATATGATAACAATATATCATTTATATCATACAGTATGGTATAAATTATATGTCAGATTCGTAACAAAGTACAATCTGAGCAAAATTTACAAATGTAATTTTTTTTTTTTACCTAGAAACCTGGTGTGAATAATTGCACATATGATAACTTGCCTTTGTACTTTTGATTTATGGAAAAAAAGAGAAGCCTGTTATACTAGAAGGAAATGTCAGGTAACCAAAATCTACACTCTTGTCATTCTGTATGCTTAATCTCTAAAAGCTACCTATATTTTGCACTGGCTTGATGTGATTAAGAAAAATGCTAGAAATTACTTGTACGGCAGTAAACTACAATCAAGGCCATAAATGCCAGTCATGATATTTTCAATATTGTTGGTTATATTTAAAGTTTCCTTACAATAAACAACACTTTTATATATAAAAATCTATGTTTATTGATATTGTTGTCTTTTAATTCCATTTTCATAAAGTTACAAGTGACCCATTTATATTCATTTATTAAAAAAATTCATAATTTGTAACACTTTCATGTTGATTTTTATAAATGACATTATGCAGATGCTCTGTCTACTCAGAAGAGACAACATGTTGCTGTGGTACTTGTCATAAATACTTTGTATTTGATGATTTGCTCGGTAGTTTATAGCTGGGAAAAAGCTGTGGAGTGACAAATTTGGGATAATAAGAGGCTTTAGATTTTCTGAGTCCCAGAGTACAACTTCACGTTGCAGCAGTTTTATTGTGTTGCTCTCGGGCACTGGATGATTTCTGGAATTTTCTTTGTTGGTGAATTCAGGGGTCTTAACCAACAGTAATAAACTGTCACGTTCTAAGTTTCATCCAAGTCATTATATCCTTCATCAGTCAGCACTTGGGATCTCTCCTGGAGCTGTTCGTATGTACACTTCAAACATGCCAGTCTTCATGTCATAAATGGGGTGAGTGTTCATCTTAAGAAGGAAATCATACCAAGTCACTGTTTTTTTTTAAGGACCTTTCAAAAAAAGGTAGATAATTCTAATAATTTTAAACAATACTGTGTCAGGTTTACCTTATGAGACTATCTGTGCCCGTGCTTTGGTTATTAAAGATTTTTATCCTTGATTTGTCCTTGTTTGTAGCCAGGTCACTAAAGGAATGGTACTTTGGCAATTACTTGGCACCTATGTGTTGGTTTGTTTCTCTCCTTTTTCCCCAACCTTAACAGTGATTTATAATTCTGCACGTGATTAAAATGAATTTGACAGATGGTTAAGTTCTAAATAGAAAAAAAAAAAAAAGGGGAGATAAAAGCTCCAACTAGTTTGTTGAAAATATGCCCCACTGAGTGAGGAGAGAAAAGCCAGAGAGGAATCCTGTAAGAGAGGCATTCATGGCTCACATGTTACTAAGCGAAAGAGAATCCAGATGGCAGCGTTTGTTTACAAATGCCTTTACCAGGGGGAAAAAAATTGACCACAGCCCTGCAGTAGATCACAAGACACAAACCCTGAGGAAAGCAAGCTTTCTTGGTCCTAGTGCTGATGCCATCACTTTTAAATGTCAAATGACATTGTGCTCCATGCGATTTAATTCAAAGTCATCTGAAATAAACACTTCTGAAATCATTCCCTTCTGGATCTCCTGTATGAGGTCCAGAAGTGACCAGTTGTGGAAGTCCTGAGGCAAACCTCTGAAGAGCATTGTGAAACCATTCACTACCTAAACCATCTTCTCCCCTCATGTTGTCTTTTTTATTCAGTAAAGACTATTCTGGTCCTTGCTGAAATGGTGTGTTTGGTTTTGGTGGTTTGCTTTTGTTTTGCTTGAAATGTTTGGTGCTATAAGCTTTCTGTAAGGTGATTCTGGGATAGTTATGTCATGCTTGTGCCATTTTGTAGTTTATGACACAATTGCCATGGGAAACATTATTGTTTACTCAATATCAAGAGTTCCCAGATGTGCAAAATCAGTATCTGCTGGTCATCCTCCATAGAACTGGCAATTCCTAGTCTTCTTTTTTTTAGATGCTTACTGCATCTGATAGCTTTTGCTGAACAAAGTGCTTTGCTGAAAGTCAGTTTGCCACAGCATGGACATTCTTACATGCTCTTGCTAAAGTTTTTACGTTAGTTCAAAGCTCTTTTATCCAATTATACATGTGATGGTAAAAGGTTGTTGGTTTGGGGTTTTTATTTTGTGTTGCTAAGGTTATAGGTGTGGAGGTTATTTGGTTGTTTTGTTTTTTTTTTTTTTTTTTAGTTTCCTGTATCTGTAGTTCTCAGTTATTACTTTCAGTTTTCTCTGGGAGGAATTGCCTCTTTGTATGCTGAGTACATACTGATCTCTGCTGTTGACTGCCTGAATAATCTTGGTAGGATATGAAAAGCCCAAAACAAAATTAGATTTTAACATTGTCTCTTCCTTCACACCATTTCTCTCTTTCCCTCTAAAAGATTTTTTTTCTGACAGCTATGTGAAGAGCCAGTGGGAGTAGGGGGATGTAAGGCAAGTGGAGTGACTGGCTGGGTCTGGTTCATTGGGCAGCAACTTTCTTTTCCCCGTCCCCTTTTGTCCCACCCTTGTCCCTTCTCTGATGGCAAGTCAGAATGTGCTGGAGTGCAGTACTGCCATTGCCATGGCTGTGGGAATACTGTGGGTAGGATTGTGGTTCTTCCTTAGAACTTATAGAGGCATGTGTGTGTATGGGGAACAGGGAAGAGACAAAGACCAAGCTATTACACAAAAGAAGCTGCCCAGTCAAAACCATGTGAAAAACTCTGACGTTAGGTTATACTAGGCCATTTTGACAGTATCTGCTGACTCAACCTTTTCTTACTGACATAAATTAAATTAGGACGGCCTAAAAATAGCAGCATGGCATGATATGAATACTTTGTCCTTTCTTCTTTGAAGGTATTATTTCAGCTGAGCAGCTATGAAGTTTTGGGAGACGATAACACTCTGTGCAGGTCTGTGTGGATGACTAATGTCGTGGCAGTCGAGTGAGCCTCTGGGACCTGCTCCCTCATATCTCTGAAGATTCTGGAAATTCAGTTCTGATAAATGTCTTATTTGGAAAAAAGCCGTCCAACTTATCACGGAGCTCTATCTTCTTTTTCTCTTTGTTGCTTTGCCCTTGTGGAGTCAGGTGGTGTGACAATCTTAAGCAACCTTAGCTTCACTCTACCTTTAGTTTTTTGCTGCATCTGTACAGTTACATCTGTCATAAGAAATCTTCTGTGCCTGAGACTATTTGCTAGTACCGCAGCATTGAATAACCAACATTCGTACTTTTTTCCAGTGGTTGTCTGGGCTCATTTATAAGCTGTCTTGGAAGCTTTTTTCCAGCTTTCCATAAGGGATGGTCATACTCAGATGGCCAACTGAGAACAGTCTTTGGCCTCTGGTAGCTCCCAAACACTATCCAAAAATTATTTGCTGTTGGCCTGCAAAAAAAATTACCATTTACCAAAAAAATTCTTAAACAAATTACATTACAGATGATTGTATTCCAGTGCCCAGAAACACTCCTGGGCATTTTAATTTACCAGTCAACATAAAGGAAACCTACAGATCTTCTGTAACCTCTTCCTGAGTTGTTTTTCTGAAAGCTGGGATAGATGATTTTCTTATTTATCACTCTTCTGGATTGTTTTTATGATATGTCAAGCCTTTATTTTTTACCCAATACTATTATCATCTTTTGTCTTGCTTTATTTTTGTAGGTGATAAAAATTAGCTAAAACTGGAATCTGTGCCTTAATGACATGAAATAAATTTCTCATTAATTCCTGAACTGTCTTGGAAGGAAAAAAAAAAAATCTCTGACTTGTTATTTATTCTGTTTCTCCCCACCTTGATCCGACTGCAGGAGGCAAGTGAAGTTTCCCTTCTAGCACTCAAGGGAACAATTAATTCCTGAGAGCAACAAGTTCTTTGTTCCTCTGCTTTTCATTTCCAACAGCATCTTCTGTGAGGAGATTGAAGAGGTGAAATGTGGGGATGGGCATGCCTAGAGTTGTCCTTAGGAAGGTGGAGGGAGCCTGTCACCATTGTAGTTAGCCACAAACAGTTGTGAGAAGAGGGACTGAGTACAAATAGCTTTAGGAGATACAGGAGTCATTGTGAGAGGAGAAAACTGGTGAGAGAGGATCTGGCAGAACAGAGGCTGCCACACTGGGTAGGAGTGGAAGCTGTGGTGAGCAGGGTTCTTCTGATGTCTGGGGGAGTATTAGTTAATTACTGAGGGTGCATGTCTACATGTGGATGAGAGAGCACCTATTATAGAATTAAAATAATGATACGCTGTATTTCAGAGAGTCAGCAGTAACAGCTGTGTCATAAGGGCAGGATTGGCTTTGGACAGGAGGGATTAAGAAGTGGAGATAGGCACAAGCCCAATATATAACATTTTATTAATATGACTTAGATTTTTAAGATGAGTAATATTTCTATCTTGTGATTTCCTAACTTTGTGGCTGGCAATTTTAAGAAGTAAATAGCTAAGATGCAAATTAATCAGTATTTTCTAATAGTGTAGACTCTGCTGATTGTTTTGTGCTTCTTGGTAGCCACCCCTAAGGTGACAGGAACTCACAGCTAACACTTCCCAATTCCCCACCTTATTTTCTACCCCTTACAACAGCAGAAGCAACTGAATCAGCAAAGCTACCAGCAGTGTCTGTGTTACACAGTATTGATTCATTCTCTGAGCACCCATTCATTTTGGGCATGGACTGAGGTGAGGTAGGGTGTGTGGAGGGAGAGTAATGATTTAATGAGAGACTTAATTCTGAAATTTAGATGATACATATTTGCCTTGAACCAAGGGGGTTAGTAACTGAGCTTTGATAGTTTTCTGCTGTCATCCGCTTCAGGGACTACCTGTCCTTTGACTAATATTCTCTTACGTCCCACTGAGTAAATGTTAATTAACTATATGCAAAGCAGAAGAGGTAGATTTGAAAATAAGAAAGGTGTTACATGTCTCTTTTTAGAATCTCAAAACAATTCAGACACTCATCTTTACAAGATTGTAATCTTGGTCCAAGGTAGGATTCATATTTTTGTGCTTTCTGGGTATGTTGTAGATTCCAGTGTGATATCAAAGCTCTAATTCAGCAGTGGTATTTACTTGTCTAGATCTATGTCTGGAATCTGGGCCAGAGGATCTCAAAGGACTGGGCTTCACATCTAACACTTGGGTAAGTTTTTGTAGAGAACTGTGAGCTTTCACAGCATGTAGCTGTGCAGCTATTTTGGTTTGGGTGTTTTGGGTTCAAAAAGCACGTAACAGGGTGGAAATGGGCTCCATAACAAGATATGAACCTTTAGGCCAACAGACTTGTTCTAAAGAATCTGAGGGGACTTGAGACAGGCCTTTGTATCTTCTGTAGCTGCTTGATTGAGCCTATGCCCTTTCATCTTCCACACTGTGGCAGGGGGAGCTTTCAGAAGAGTAAATTGTGACTTTTACTTTACAAGTGGCTGTACCACAAGCAGAGAAGGGAGACATCTGCATACACAGGTCTTCTGCCAAGCCTCCATCTGGTGATGCAGGGTCAGGGTCAGCAGTGAAATTCATTAAAAGCCCCAGAAGCTGAGGTGTCTTTCCAAAGAGCATAAAGGCTGTTTAGATACATAAGGGAGATCAAAAGGGGAAGGGGAAGTAGCACAGCTTTTAAATTAATTTTATTGTGGAGTGGTGTGAAAAAGATGATTCCTGGTTTACCAGTTTTCTATTTATGAAAAAAATGTATTTGAGAGAGAGGATGCCACAAAATCTTTCTTGTATAAAGATGTATCAGTTATTTAGGAAAAACCTGAACTGTAAATACAGGAAAAATGTGAGCTTGTGGGATGTGGGGTAGACAGTTGATATAATAAGCTGTCTGGTTGCTTAATATTTGAATCTCAGTATTAAGATTTTTCCTGAAGGCACTTGTTTAACTCGTCTTTTCAAACTGGAAAAATGATCTCTAAAGGGTTGGTTTGTTTGATCATTGAGCACAGGAGAGTTTGAATAAATGCCATGGCACTGGTTCTTCTACCCTTTTTTTAAAGCTACAATTGCATATAAAAAGTAATAGTTTCCAGTTCACAGTGCAGAAGATACTCTGTGTTTTTCAAAGTAACGTCACTCTCAAACAGTGCCTACAGATGGCAATGACTTTACTAACAGACAAACTTCTTGGAAAAGGCAAATCTTAAACTGATGTGCCAATGACATCTGCACACTGAGTGTGTTTCTATGCTAAGTACAATTTCTGTGTATGTGATTTAATTTTCTTTTTTTTCTTTTCAGTTGCGTTACTCTTGTAGGCCTGTGGGAACAACAATCCAGCATTCCCTCTAGTGGCCATTAACCGCGCGTGCCATGTGAGAACGAACACGGAACCAGTTCTTGTTTAAATTGTGTTAAATTTTTTTTTTTTCTTGTTTTCTCGCACAGCTGTGTTAGCGTGCCTGAAAAGCAGAGGTGTTGCAGATAGCAAATTACAGTAGGATAGGATTTAGGACACACGCTTATTATTGGAATGACGTTGAAAACAGGATAAGAACGAAATGCTTTTCTTGGAAAAGTCCCAACAGCTGCAAAATGTTGAAACTCTCCATCAGCTTCTAAAATACTGTTTCTGAATTGTGCATTTGCTTTGTATCACGTCATGCATAGTAATTACTGTGTTTTGTGACGAGGCCTCGGGAGGAGCCTGGTCTCCAAAATCTCCCAGTCACGGGATAAGGGGGCAAATCTTGTAGTTATCTGTAGTTTCTTTTCTCTGAAAAAAAGTAATGTTTAACCAAACCACGTTTTTATTCTGGCAATAAATGTATGGGAATGTCTGGAAGACACTACTGGACTTATAATCCTGTATGAATTTATTTTTCTTCCCCCCTCACCAACTTTTATTTTGGGCCGATGTTTTTTCAGTGGAAGGGACGTGAGGGCCGAGGCCGGAGCAGGGCCGACTGTGCTGACTCACTGCCTGACCTTTAGTAACTTCCCTCCCCCCCCGCGCCAGGGCCGTGCCCGGGGCGCTGAGCGGCCCGTTTGGGTGCAGGGCTGACACGCGGGGGTGACCCGGGGGGCCGCGGGGATCCCACAGGGCCCCTCTGTGCGGGCGGGGGTCGCGGCGCGGCCCGGGTACACGTGTCCCTGCGCCGCTTGTTTACCATCGCCGGGCGCCGCGCGGGGCACCCTGGGGGCTGTGGTCTCACCGCCGCCCCGCGGGCAGGGAAGGGCGGCGACGAGCACTACAGCTCCTAGAGTGCCCCTCGGCGCGTCCGCGGGGGCACCGGCCAATCGGAGCCCTGTTTGCGGGTGATTGATGTGCAGCGCGGTGCAATCCGCTGCGCGGGAGAGTCAAAACATGCCCGCCCTCCGGGTGGGCTCCTGACAGGCAGGTCGGGCGGCCAATAGAAAGCAGCTGCGGCTTGAGCAACATCGTCTCTGACCACTCAGCTGCCGAGCAGCGCCTGGCGTGGGCGGGACCCGCGGCGGGACTGGGGCGGGGGGGACAGCCGAGGGGAGCTCGGTAATGGCGACGGGTTCGGTAAGTGCTACAAAGTTTGCAGCTGCCGCTTTTGAGGGCTGCGAGGTCCCCGCGAGGGGCGGGTGGGGTCTGCAGGGTTGGAGGGGAGCGGCGGGGGCCGCATGCCAAGCCGAGGAAGCCGGGGG